>PVJD01009695.1:0-60289 GCA_004026545.1 Mormoops blainvillei
AAAAAAAAAAGCAAGCTTCTAGATACAGAGTGCAAAACACTGGTTATAAGGATGCTCGGGGAACTTACTGAGAATTTCAACAGCATAGAAAAGGGCATGGAAACCATAAAAAAGATCCAGTCAGAAATGAAAGATACACTAATTAAAATAAAGGACAATTTACAGGGAATCAACTTCCCTGATCTGGTGAAGGAAATAGACACACAAGTCCAATAGGCACAGAGTGTACCAAACAAGATGGACCCAAAGGGGCCCACTCCAAGACACATCATAATTAAAATGCCAAAGGTTAAAGATAAAGAGAGAATCAAAAGCAGCAAGAGAAAAGCAGTTAGTTGCCTACAGGGGAGTTCCCTTAAGACTATCAGCTGTTTCTCAAAAGAAACTCTGCAGGCTAGAAGAGATTGGCAAGAAATATTCAAAGTCATGAAAAGCAGGAATCTATAGCCAAGACTGCTCTACCCAGGCAAAGCTATATTTTAGAATCAAAGGGCAGATAAACTGCTTCCCGGACAAGAAAAAAATAAAGTTCATCATCACTAAGCCATTATATGAACTGTTAAAGGGACTTATTTAAGAGAAAGAAGATTAAAACTATGGGCAATAAAATGTCAATAAATATGTATCTATCAACAATTCAATCTAAAAAACAAACTAAGCAAACAAGAACAGAGACAGAATCATGGGTATGGAGAGGGTTTTGATGGTTGCCAGATGGGAGAAAGGTGTAGGGGAATGGATGAAGAGGTGAGGGGATTAATAAATACAAATAGGTAGTTACAGAATAGCCATGGGGATGTAACGCACAGTATAGGAAATGGAGTAGCCAAAGAACTTATACACATGATCCATGGACAAGAACAATGGTGTGGGGATTGCCTGAAAGATTAGGGGGTGCTGAGTGGAGGGAGGTAAAGGGGGGAAAATTGGGACAACTATAACAGCATAATCAATAAAATATAATTAAAAAAACAATTAGGAGGCTTCTGGGACAATTTCAGGCATACCAATGTTCATGTCATAGGTGTCCTGGAAGAAGAGAGAGAGGAAGACACTGGAAATCTATTTCAAAAAATAATGACAGAAAACTTCCCTAACTTGGTGAAGGAAATAGACATACAAGTCCAGAAAGCAAAGAGAATCCCAAACAAGATGAACCCAAAGAGGCCCAATCAAGACACATCATAATTAAAATGTCGAAGGTTAAAGACAAAGAGAATCTTAAAAGCTGCAAGAAAAAAGCAGTTACCTACAAGGGAGCCCCACCTAAGACTGTCAGCTAATTTCTCAAAAGAAACTTTGCAGGCTAGAAGGGGCTAGAAAGGAATATTCAAAGTGACGAAAAGCAAGAACCCAAAACCAAGATTACTTTACCCAGAAAAGCTATCATTTAGAATCAAAGGACAGATAAAGAGCTTCCCAGAAAATAAAAAGCTAGAGGAGCACACTACCACCAAACCAGCATTATATAAAATGTTAAAGGGTCTTCTTTTTTCAAGAACGACATTCAGTAACTGAACTTTACTGATTCTGTACCTTTTCAGCAAGTAACATTTATCTTAACTTTATAAGCATTGATGAATCAAGATAGCTGACCAAGTAGTCAGTGCTCTAGAATGGGAAGCATAACATGTTTATCTTAAAAAAAAAAAAAAGGTTGTTTATCTTTACTAGAACATTTAGTTGATAAGGAATGGGCCAGGCACCCTAATGTTAGTCCACACTCCTGTGTTAAGAAAGCACCTATAATAATAATGTTCTGTTTAATTCAATGGGCTACAGATTTAAGGTTTGCTCACTTTTCAGTGTGCAGCACATACCTTAATTAGAGACGTGGTTATAAAAAAGATACAATATAGGAAAGAAATGCCCATCAGCATAAACAGTGAGCTCTGGACCAAGGATAAAAGAAAATCAAAGTCATAGAAATTAGAAGGTTTTTCAGAGCCATGACCTTCATTTTCCTGTTATTGGAGATTTAAATCATTTTGCTTTCCTTAATTTCCTTTTGAAATTAGTAAAAAATACTAAAAAACCTTAAATACGCAAAATATCTTTTTTTGTTACTAACTTGTTAGAAATAATTGAAACAAAAATATATTTAAATCAAAAGATTCTATTTATGACTGATGTTTTCAGGGATTTGTGAAACTTCAGGCATTTTTGAACTGGGTCAGTATTTGGAAATTTAAATGAGGAAATACATTTACAATGCTGTCCTATAAATATACTCCCACAGCTTCACCTTTTCACAGGGTCCCATGACTCCACAGTAGCATCTAAATTACAGGCGTAAATGATTATGATAATTAGTGGAATCACTCATATCCAGTGTCTATACCTTCTTTAGTAGAAAACTGATTATTATTTCCACTTTTTCTCCTTGAGTATTTAAATGCTAATCAAGAGGAATTTAGGCCAAATGAGCTCTGCAAATACAATCAATTTCCTAAGAAAGATAACCTGAAATGTCTTTACTTCAAGATGAACTTACCTCAAGTTGAACCCTCTGTTCTAAGTTCTTATACGATCTCTGTAATAACTCCCGGGTTCCAAGGACTCCATACCACATCAAGTTTTTAGTTCGGCTCCTAAAAATAAATGTTGGCAGGTAATTTCAGAAACTATTATTTATTAAGTCTTTAAAGGCAGAGCAAGCAAAAGAGATAATAAATGAAATTAAAGTAAAATTGCCTTCATGCAATAACATTATTACTATTATCCAAATTACCTGCATTTTTCGGGATGCTCCTCTCTCTTATTATTAAATTCTAATGAAATTTTTGCATCTAATCCAATCCCAAAGTAATTATTCATGACACATTTTTCTGAGTATCCATCTCTATGATAATAAGGAAAAGTACATAAAAGTCAATTTTGGGTTCATAACAATTATAATTTATACACAGCACTTAAAATCAATAAAGATTCCATTCTTGAAAATAAAGCTAAGCAGAAACCACTTCCTATTTACATGCAATATGTACAACTCCAGTGTATGGGTGTAAATGCTAGTAATATGTAAAGGAATGACGGCCAAGAGAAAGTGAAGAAAGAGTCATAGTGATGCTTCTGTACTATTCATAACAAAATCTTAGTTCTGTCTCCTAAATGAGCCCCCCACCCCCACCACACTACACATACAATTGGGAGGGGCTTGCAAGTCAGGTACCAATACTCTGCTTTTTTCATCATTAAAAAGTTTACTCCACTTCTCTTATCAATGGGCAAATATGTACTGATCAAAAAACTACTAGATCTCTTCCATTTTTCTAGATGCTTTGGAAAGTGCAAAGTTTAAAATATGATACTGTTGTTGAAGACCTCCTTTAGAGAAATTAGACATAATAAAGGCAAAATCAAATATGAAAGTAAAAGGAAGCATATACTGAACTGCCAAAACGAATTTTAGGAGTTTAAGAAGGGATGAAATCAATGCGGGCCCAAAGCTTCCTGAAATAAGGGGGCCCCGAGGCTGGATTTGGAAAGATGACAGATGTGGCAAGGCCAAGAAGGAGGTAAAAGGAATAGTGTGAATATGAATATGAAGGAGTCAATGAATAAAACATTCCAGAGAAAAGTGAACAGAGTGGTGTCTCACTTTGCCATAGGCTTCTTATCAGAGACAGTAGGCTGCAAGGGACCACCCAACCATGGGAACGAGGTATGAAAACCACTGCAATTCACATGGATCAATGTGCTCGTCATTATCAACTTTTGAAATTTTCTGATGATTCGTTCTGTACATGGAAACTTATTTATTGTAATACATTTAAAATGTTACCATTAGTATAAAATAGTATCACGAAAAGGCAAAACAAAATTTCTGTAAAAGTATTTGCTTACAATGAATCTGGATCTGGGTCAATAAATGGTGTTGCACCAAATGGATCAATATTTGCTAACAACATTTTGTTGATAATAGAGCTCCCAGCAATTGAGGCAGCTAGTCCTGCTCTTAAACCTGGACAAGGAAAAATAAATATATACAGGATCACATGTTAAGGAAAAAAAACAGAGAAATCCAGTCCACTATTTTCAGGCCTAATCTCAAACATCTTGTTCCCAAAGCATGGTTTTTCTGTGCCTGTTCTTCTCATTAATAAAAATTAAGAATTATTACATTGGTAAGTACAAGGCTTTTAATTCTTCCTAGGACATATATGTTGTTATTAAAAAAAAAAAAAAGCAGTAGATGAGTACCTAAATAGCAGCTTCTTTGTGAAGGTTTCTCATCCCAATAATTCTGTAGCTTCAACAAACATTACTTCTCTTTTTATAACAAATAAAGTGTTAAGACTGTAATAAATTTATAATAAAGGCTGAATTACCCAAAATGCCATGGGGTTACCAATTCCACGCTCTCAAAGCATAGATAATAATACTCAATTTAAAATGTTAACAGGTATACTAAGGTGAAAACACAAGTTGGTGTTAACAATAAGTAAAAATTAAATGCAGGTATTATTATTTTTATTTAAAATTTTTTTTCTTACTGATTTTGGGGCGGGGGGAGAGACACAAACATCAATTATTGATTTGTTGTTCCACTTATTTACGCATTCATTGGTTGACGCCTGTATGTGTCCTGACTGCGGGATCGAACTCGCAACCTTTGTGTATTGGGAGGATGCTGTAACCAACTGAGATACCCAGCCAGGGCATGTATTTATATTTTTAGAAGAATTAGTATTAAACATTAAAAAAAAGGAAGCATTTATCTTACCTCTATATATGCAAAACCAAATTTATTGCGACAGTATTTCTACTAAATAGTTACAGTATTCAAAAACGATTGAATTTTATTATCTACTCAACCCAGTATTAAGACTAGAGGCACAAAGTGTGGAGAGAAGACAATGTAATAGGGGCTCTTAAAGGAACAAACAGAAGGAAAACTAGTGAAGAAAAATATGTCATGCAATTGAGGAACGTTAGGAAATTAAGAAAAAGACCTTTCTTATGCAAATAGTTCTTTCCCAACATGTGCCATGTGCTGTTTTTAGATTACTATTCATTATTTTACCTACTAAAGTTTAGCTGATTATCAAATAATCAAGATGAGTTTTATTGTCATTTAATTTCATAGCTGAATATGCAATAGCATGCTTTATTATGCAATTTCCTTTATTTCTAAATAGGTAAATAAAAGAGCAAAGCAATCGTTCTGAGAGAAAAGAAGAGTCTGGATGAGTGAGAAGCCATACCCCAACTGCCCCACAGAAAAGTGTAATATTTCCTAAAATGCCTTAAAGTTAGCCATAATGACAGCCTCAGGCCACGAAGGTCATCCTAAGGTTCCAGGTGGAATCTCTATGACCTCTAGACATGGAGGCCTTTCCAGAATCCAGCATGTTCTGCATTTATCTTTTTTTGTTTTAATAATTTCACTGAGGTATAATTCACATAGCATAAAATTCACCGTTTAAAAGTGTATAATTCAGTTGTCTGTAGTATTTACACAAGGTTGTGTAATGATTGCAACCATTTAATTCTAAAACTTTTTTTATTACTCCCAAAAGACACTGCACACATGCTAGCGGTCATTTTCCATTCGTCCCTACCCCCAGACCCTGAAAAGCACTAAATCATTTTCAGTGTCTGTGGATCGGCTATTCTGGACATTTCATATAAACGGAATCATGTAACCTGTGGCTTTTTGTGTCAAGCTTCTTTCAAATGGCACAATGTTTTGAAGGGTAATCATGTTATAGTACATATCAATGCTTCATTCTTTTTAATAGCTGAATAATAACCCACTGTATGAATATACTAATTTTCTTTATCCATTTCAGTTGATGGATATTTGGGTTTTTCCCACTTTTTGGCTTTATAAATAATCTTGCTATAAATAGTTGTGAAAAAGTATTTGTGTAGACATATTATCAAGTCATATGGACACATGACTAGTAATTCTTATTTGAGGTTATATGTTAATTCTATGTTTAAGTCGTTGAGGGACTGCCAGATTTTTTCAAAATGGCTCCACCATTTTAAATTCTAAGCAGCGAAGACAACAGTTCCAATTTCTCTGTTCTTGCTAGTAATAGTTATTGTCTGTCTTTTTGATCATAGCCATCCTTGTGGAGGGGGGAGTGGTATCTCACTATGGGTTTTTTAAAATTTATTTTGTTTTTAATTAAATATTTTATTGTTGTTCTATTATACTTGTCCCAATTTTCCCCCTTTGCTCTCCTCTGTGCAGCCCACCCACCACTCCCACAGTCAGTTCCTAACCTGTTGTCCACATCCATGGACTAGTCCCTTCCCCTTCTTTCCACCCTTATACCCCTCCCGCCTCCCCTCTGGTTGTTGTCAGTATGTTCCTTATTTCCATGCCTCTGGTTCTATCTTGCTCATTTGTTTGTTTTGTTCATTAGGTTCCTCTTATAGATGAGATCATATGGTATTTGCCCTTTACTGCCTGCCTTATTTCACTTGGCATAATGCTCTCCAGTTCCATCCATGCTGAAACGAAGGGTAGGAGTTTCTTCTTTCTTTCTGCTGCGTGGTATTCCATCATGTAAATGTACCACAGTTTTTTGATCCACTCATTTACTGATGGGCAAACAGGTTGTTTCCAGCACTTGACAATTGTAAATAATGCTGCTATGAAAACAGGTGTGCGTAGGTTTCTCTGAATTGGTGTTTCAGGATTCTTAGGGTATAATCCCAGCAGTGCAATTGCTGGGTCAAAAGGCAGTTCCATTCTTAGTGTTATGAGGAAATTCCATATTATTTTCCACAATGGCTGCACCAGTCTGCATTCCCACCAACAGTGCACTAGGGGCTCACTTTTCTCTATATCCTTGTTGGTACTTGTTCTTTGTTGGTTTATTAATGATGGCTATTCTGAGAGGTGTGAGGTGGTATCTCATTGTGGTTTTAATTTGCATCTCTCTGATGGCTAGTGATCTTGAGGATCCTTTCATATGTCCCTGGGCCCTCAGTATGTCCTCCTTGGAGAAATATCTACTCAGGTTCTTTGCCCATTTTTAAATTGGATTGTTTGTCTTCCTGGTGTTGAGCTGTATGAGTTCTTTATATGTTTTCGAGATCAAACCCTTGTCCGAGGTATCAGTGGTAAATGTTTTCCCATATGGTTGGTTCCCTTTTCAATATGATGATGGTTTCTTTAGCCGTGCAGATGTATTTTAATTTGATGTAGCCCCATTTGTTTATTTTTTCCTTTATTTCTCTTACCCTAGGAGATATAATGGACAAAATACTGTGGCGTGGGATATCTGAAACTTTACTGCCTATATTTTCCTCTAGGACTTTTATGGTGTCACAACTTATATTTAAGTCTTTTATTCATCTTAAGTTTATTCTGGTCTATGGTGTAAGTTCGTGGTCTAGTGTCATTTTTTTGGATGTACCTGTCCAGATCTCCTGACACCATTTATCGAAGAGGCTACTTTTACTCCATTCTATGCTCCTGTCCCCTTTGTCAAATATTAATTGACCACAGAGACATGGTTTATTTCTGGACTCTCTATTCTGCTCCATTGATCTGTGTCTGTTCTTGTGCCAGTACCACACTGTCTTGATTACAGTGGCCTTGTAGTATAGTTTGATGGCCAATATTATGATCTTTCCTACTTTGTTCTTCTTTCTCTAGATTGCTGAGACTATTTGGCATTGTTTTTGGTTTCATATAAATTTTTGCAATATTTGCTCTAAATCTGTGAAATATGCCATTGGTATTTTAATAGGGATTGGGTTGAACCAGATTGCTTTGGGTTTTATGGACATTTCAATGATGTTAATTCTTCCAGTCCATGAACATGGTATATGTTGCCATTTATGTGTCTTCCTTAATCTCTTTCTTCAGTGTTCTGTATTTTTCTGAGTACAGGTCTTCTACTTCCTTGTTTAAGTTTGTTCTTAGGTACTTTATCTTCTTTCTTGTTATAGTAAATGGGATTTCTCCCCTAGTTTCTGTTTCTGATATTTCATTGTTGGTGTACAAAAACACCTTCAATTTCTGAATATTGACTTTTTATCCCACTATTCTGCCAATCCACTTATTAGGTCGAGTAGTTTTTTGGTGGAGACTATAGGGTTTCCTGTATATAGGGTTTCCTGTATAGGGTTCCCTGTGTATACTATCATGTCATCTGCAAATAATGACAGTTTAACTTTCTCCTTTCCAAAAAGCATTTAAATGCTTTTTAATCTTTTTTTTTGTCTGATCACTGTGGCTAGAACTTCCAATACTATGTTCAATAAGTGATGAAAGCAGACACTCTTGTCTTGTTCCTGTTAAGATACAGGAAAGCTTTTAGTTTTTGCCTGCTGAGTATGATGTTGGCTGTAGGTTTCTCATATATGGCCTCTATTATGTTGAGGTATGCTCCCATTATTCCTACTTTGCTGAGTGATTTTTATCATAAATGGGTGCTGGACTTTATCAAATGTTTTTTTAGCATCTATTGATATGATCATGTGATTTTTGTCTTTCATTTTGTTTATATAGTGTATCATGTTTATTGGCAAGCGAATATTGTACCATCCTTGTATCCCTTGGGTGAATCCCACTTGATCACGATGTATGATCTTTTTAATGTATTGCTGGATGTGGTTTGCCAATATTTTGTTGAGGATTTTAGCATCTATTTTCATCAGCGATATGGGCCTATAGTGTTCTTTATTTGTTGTGTCTTTACCTGGTTTTGGAATTAGGATAATAGAGGCCTCATAAAAAGAGTTTGGGAGTCTTCCCCCTTCTTGAATTTTTTGGAATAGTTTGAAAAGGATAGGAGTTATTTCTTCTTTAAATGTTTGGTAAAATTCACCTGTGAAACCACCCAGTCCTGAGCTTTTGTGTGCTGGGAGTTTTTTGACTACTGCTTCATTTTCACTAGTTGTTATCAGTCTATTCAGGTATTCTGCTTCTTCTTTATTTAGTTTTGGAAGACTTCATGTTTCTCGTAATTTGTCCATTTTGCCCAGGTTGGCCAAGTTCTTGGCATATAGTTGTTCATATTAATTTCTTACAATCTTTTGTATTCCTGTGGTATCAGTTGTCTCCTCTTTTGTTTCTGATTTTATTTATGTGGGTCCTCTCTCTTTTCTTATTGATGAGTCTGGTTAAAGGCTTGTTGATTTTATTTATCTTCTCAAAGAACCAGCTCCTGGATTTATCGATCCTTTGAATTGTTTTTTTAATCTTTGTCATTTAATTCTGCTCTGATCTTGATTATTTCCTTCCTTCTACTTGTTCTGGGTTTTGTTTGTTGTTGTTCGTCTAGTCTTTGTAGATGTAGGGTTAGGCTCTTGATATTTTTCTGTCCTTTTTAGGTAGGCCTGTATTGCTATGAACTTCCCTCTCAGAACTGCCTTCACTGTGTCCCAAACATTTTGGACTGTTGTGTGTTTCTTTTCATTTGTTCCCAGGAACTTTTTGATTTCTTCCTTGATCTCATTGTTAACCCATTCATTATTTAATAGTAGGTTATTCAGTCTCCATGTATTTGAATATTTTTGAGTTTTTTCCTTGAGGTTGGTTTCTGGTTTCAAGTCATATGATCCAAGATGCTTGATATATTTGAATTTTCTTAAATCTGTTGAGGGTTGTTTTGTGTCTTACCATGTGGTCTATCTTTGAAACTGTTCCATGTGCATTTGAAAAGAATGTACATTTTGCTTCTTTGGGGCGGAAGGTTCTGTATATATCAGTTAAGTTCATTTGATCTAGCGTGTTGTTCAGTGCCACAATATCCTTGTTGATTCTTTCCTTGGAAGGTCTATCCATTGTTGACAATGGGTGTTAAAATACCCTACAGTGAGTGTGTTGCTGTTGATACCTTTCCTGAAGTCCTCCAAGATTTTCCTTGTATATTTAGTTGCTCCTCTGTTGGGTGTATATATGCTTACAAGGGTTATATCTTCTTGGGGGACTATTCCTGTATGTATTATGTAGTGACCTTCTTTCTCTCTTTCAGTGGCCTTTGTTTTGAATTCTATTTTGTCTGGTGTAAGTATACTGCCCCAGCTTTTTTTGCATCTCCACTTTCTTGGAATATTTTTTCCCATCCCTTCACTTTCAGTCTGTGTAGATCTTTGTTCTCAGGTGGGTTTCTTGCAGACAGTATATATGCAGGTCATATTTTCTGTTCCACTCAGCTACCCTACATCTTTTGACTGGAGTATTTAATCCACTTACATTTAAGGTTATTATTGATAGGTACTTACTCACAGCCATTTTTCTCTTTGTACCTGTGTCACCCCCACCTCCCACCTTTTTCTTCATTTTCTTAAAGCAGTCCCTTTAGCATATCTTCCAATGCTGGTTTGGTGGAGATGCATTGTTTTAGCCATTTTTGTGTTTGGGGAACTCCTTATTTTGCCTTCCATTTTAAATGAGAGCCTTGCTGGGCAGAGTAGTTTTGGTTGTTCACTGTGGTTTTGATTTGCATTTCCCAGAGGACTAATGATGTGGGCATCTTTTCATATGCTTATTGGTCGTTATTTGTATCATTTTGGGAAAATGACTGCTCAGATCCTTTGCCCATTTTTAAATTGATATAGTTGTCTTTTTATTGTTGAATTTTGAGTTTTGTATATATTCCCTTATCAGATATGTTATTTGCAAACATCTCCTCCCATCCTGTAGACTGTCATCTCACTTTCTTGGTGCGGTCTTTTGAGTCAGAAATATCTTTAATTTTGACGAAGTCTAATTTATATTTTCTTGTGTCGCTTTTGCTTTTGGTGTCCTATCTAAGAAACCAATGCCTACTCCCAAAGTTATAAGCATTTACATCTACATCATCTGTTTATGATTTTATAGGTATAGCTCTTACATTTTTATGTATGGTGTGAAGGAATAGTCCAATTTAACTCTTTGTTTATAGGTAGTTGTCCCAGTTCCAGTTGAACAGAATAGATGAAGAGACTACTCTTTCCCCATTGAATAACTGTCTTATCACATTTGTTGAAAAGCAATTAATCATAAATGCAGGAGTTCTGGATTCCCAGTTCTATTTCATTGACCTACATCGTTATTATTATGCCACTTTCATGTGGTCTTTTTTCCCCCCAAAGGGTACTCAATTTTTTTTTTTGGTATATTTTATTGATTTTTCTATTACAGTCGTCTCATTTTTTTCTCCCCTTTATCCCCTCTGCCTGCACCCCATCCCATCATCCCCACACCTCTTAGTTCATGTTTATGGGTTATACATATCAGCTCTTTGGCTTCTCAATTTCCTATACTATTCTCAGCCTCCCCATGTCTACTTTTTTTTTTTGGTCAACATTTTCCTGCCACCACTTTCGCCAGCCCCACCCATCCCCACTTCCCACTCTCAATCCTTCTCCCATCTGGCTTTGTCCATGGGTCCTTTATGCATGTTTCTTGAACGTCCTTCCCCTCCTTTCCCCCTGTTATCCCCCTCCCTCCTCCCCTCTGGTTACTGTCAGTTTGTTTTTTATTTCAATGTTGCTGGATATGTTTTGCTTGCTTGTTTATTTTGTTGATTAGGTTCCACTTATAGGTGAGATCATATCATATCTGTCTTTCACCTCCTGGCTAATTTCACTTAGCACTGAACACTGTAGCTTTGTGGTCAGTTTTGAAATCAGGAAGTGTGTCCTTCAACTTCTTCATTTACAACATTGTTTTAACTATTCTGGATCCTTTGTATTTCCATATGAATTTTAAGATCAAATTGTCAATTTCTACACAATAGGCCGTTAGGACTGGGTAGGGATTGTGAGGAATCTGTAGTCTATTTGAGATGAGTTGTCATCTTAATAATACTGTGTTGTACTATCCATGAACACAGATGTCTCTACATTAAGTTACGTCTCCTTTATTTGCTTTTGGCGATGTTTTATAGTTTTCAGTGTTCAAATCTTTCACCTTCTTGGTTAAATTTATTCCTATTTTTTCTTGTTATTTTTGATGCTATTGTAAATGAAATTTTTTCTTAATTTCATGTTCAGATTGTTCATCATTAGTGTAGAGAAATGCAATGACTATTTGTATATTGATCTTTTATCTGGTAACCTTGTATTCATTTACTATCTGTAATAGTGTGTGTTTGTGTATATTCCATAGGATTTTCTAAATGTAACATAAATCATAAAGTCATAATTTTATTTCCTCCTTTCCAATTTGGATGCCTTTAATTCTTTCTATTTTCCTAATATTCCAAGCTAAAAATTACAGTACAATGTTGAATAGAAGTGGCAAGTGGACATCCTTGTCTTGTCTTGTTTCTTAGAGAGAAAGCTTTGAGCCTTTCTCCATTATTATGTCAGCTGTATGTTTTTCATAGCCAAGAAGTTCCTTTCTTGCATAAATGCATAAATAAGTGGAACAATAAATCGATGTATCGATGTTTTTTCTCTATACCCCTTCCTCTCTCTTTCTCTAAAATCAATTTTTAAAAAAACCTAAAAGGAAAGCTGTGAAGATATTTAAAAGATACTAGAATAAGATCACATTTACCTTGAGTCCTTAATAAATGCAGATTCCTGGATTCCACTCTAGAACTATTCAAAGAAAATTTCTTAGGGCAGAGCCCATGAACATGTATTTAATACTTTCTAGGCAATTCTTATACACACAAAATTTTAAGAATCTGGATTCTAGTTGATAAGTGTATCAAGCACATTCTCTTAAAGGGACATTTATCTTTAAGGACACATTTCAATAGTTCATAGAAATGAGTACCTATACATCTTCACAGAAGTACTTAAAAATATAGAATGTTTCGGAATATGTAATACCTGGGCAGATTATTCTGGTATTGAGCACAGGGAGATTTTCTTTGTTGGCTGCCACAGCTGCACCAGAGCCAGAGTCAGTTTGGGAGCGACTTGCCCGACCATCCGGAGACCGAGGTGCAGTTTTAACTGTTGGAAGAGGTCCAGATTAAAAAGAGGAAATGATAAAGTTATAGAAATAAGCAAGCCCCTAAGACATCAAGACATAAAACAATTTAATACATGCTTAAATCCATCAGTGGAAATGAAAATATTATACCATGTTTTCCTATTTTACTATTTTGTTTTCATTTTCTTGAGGTTTACTATACAGAGAAACTCTGCCACAGGTAGATATCTTGATCTCTCATTTCAAGTAGATGGAGATCAGTAGAAAAGAGATGCCTATCATAATTAAAGGTCAGTAATACTCAAATTTGAATGTGATCACATCATGTGTAAAGATAAAAAGAAATTCTGAAATCTAATTATTTAGAAAAATAAAATGTGTTATCTATATTATCAATGTAGTCCTTTTTTTCATAAAAAATTGATGAGTGAATTATCAAATTTAATTAATGTAATTTCCAGAAGTAATATGTTAAATATGAGTTAACATTTTCTTCTATAAATGCAAAGAAAAATAGTAGTTTTTTAAATGAAAGAGATATACTTTACCTGCACTTCTCAATTAGTTATTTTTTCAAAACAACGATTTGCCCCAAACAGTTCTATCATATTTTGTAAAACCTCAATACATTTTAAAAATTGTTCCAAAAAAGAATTACTCTCAAAGTTAACAACAAAAAGAGAGATTTAACATTACCTAAGCTGGATGTATGTTAATGGAGAGTGTAACTAATTTAGGAGTTATTGGCAGGTGTTTAAAAAAACAGTAATCCTCAAACTCAATTTAAAAATACTCTAAAATTTAATTATCTTTACTCTTGCTAGGACTAATTACAAACTAACTATATTAATCTTACATTCTCTTTGTTCAAAAACAGTCCAGTTGCAGTAAAGAAAAGTAACAGAACAGACATACTTTTTTTTTTTGACAGATGGAAGCCCTGGGGCTAATTTCTAATAAAAACAACCTTTTGATATTCATCTCTGATAACAAACAGACAGCATCCTTGTGGCTAAGATTGATGTTTCATTGCAGGTAAATATGTTAATGTTTCATGCTTTTTAAAAGTTCCATTAGTGATATTAATATACTATTTTTGCACATCTCAGACATGATTATACAAAATAATAGTAATATAATCAGTGTGCTTCAAAAAAACAATGATTATTTAATACAGAAAAGCTTCTTTTGATGATTCTGACTAAATTGGATTACTTGTCAGCAAACAAGATCAAACACTGCATTATTAAAGACATATATAATCTGTCATTTCAATATCGTTATATATAGCTCTACATCTGTATTTTTTAGTTTCCTTTGCTGACTACAATGGAAATGTCAAGTTCATCAGAGTGTTAGTAAGTGGGTGATAACTAGTTGAAAAACCATTAGCAGAGTGCTGAAAAACCAATCCTCCAAAGATAGCCATCATCTAAGGGGAATTATCAAACAGCATATAGTAACGATACCATTGTCCACTTGGTTTGAGTCAACCAAGTTCACGAATGAAACATACAAAGCCTGCTCACAGAATTCCAGATGAAGTAAATGTAAGATGCTAAAACAAAGCTTCAAAAGATTTGACAAGCTGAAATGATAGACCCAAATAAAAAAGATAAAAGTTCATAGGAATGAGTGTAAAGTACTATAATTAGGTTTAAAAAAAATCATTGCACAAAAACAAAAGGAGACAGGTTTATATAGTAGTATTATATAATACTTCAAGACAAAAAGAGAAATCTTGGGTAATATTTATAACATCAAAAATGTCCAGAATGACTAGTATATTGCATATAACTGTGCTATGTTACACCAGAGAAACACCTGGAGAATTAGGTTCAAAATGGGAATCATATTTTAGAATAAACAATGACCAAACAGATGGGTGCAACCAGAAAAACAAAAAGTTTGAAAGCACCAAGTCCAAGATTGCTAGAGGAATTTAGGAGAGATAATCTGGGAAAGAAGACAGAAGGTGTGGAAAAAGGATATGGTGCCACGGCAGGGTCATCTTCAGTGTAGTGGAATAATGTGCGAAACTGCTTTTAAACTAACCATCAAACGCTACACAAATGCCATCAGTCAATACTGGTAACATTAGCACACATAAAACATTGTTAGTAAGAACTGTATTCCATGGGTGAAAATTTCAAGGTCTGAGGTTATAGAACTGGATTGTATACGGGAACAGGTATCCATGAAGTCTTAAAGGGCTAAGGCTATAGAACATGCAAGCACTGGTTGAATGCCAGACATGTTAGGTTCTATAAGGTCTAATTTGAAGTCTCTTTAGAGTTTTAAATACAATGAAGGAATATTTTTTCAAAGTTAATGACATTAGTAGCAGTGGCAGTAGTAGCAATAACAATGATAATGACATCAAACACTCTTACACAGACAGTATTATGTATGAGTCACTATTCTATGTACTTTATATATATTAACTTCTTAAACCTCCACAAGTGGCTGTGTTATGAAGCAGGTACATTATTATCCTCATTTTACAGATGAAGAAGCCACCGAGTAGTAATCTGCCCAAGTTAATGAGTAATGAAAGTAAATGGAATGATCGCAAACACTCTAAGTGTTGACTTTACATTAGTACTATGTAATTATTTTCCTATTATTTTCTCATCTTCATTAACATTTTAATTTCTACTTTTACTCTAGTAAGTTAATCTTTCCCTTACACAATGATACATTAAAAGTATAAATCCATCTTCAATTAAAACTTAAATGGTAGAAAAATGGTTAACATTCTTAAAGCAACTACATATTAATTGGTAAAATTAATTTCAGTAGTGTAGGAGTTGTAACTAGATATCCTATGGTTTTTTAAAGCTTAATTTAGCAATAAGGATTATCAACCACCTTTACACTGATCAATGGAACTCAAGGAACTGATGAATTATTTAAATGCCAAATTTTATGCATGTGGGGCCTGCAGCTGTCATTCTCAAGGCTATGTGGGCTCAAATAGGTTAAAATCCAGTGATACAGGTGTTTTGTTTCTTCCCTGTCTCTTCAGGAAAACAGACATTTAAGCGAACTTGGTCCTACAATCCTTACTTTACTATGATAATCCCTACATTATATGAGAAAAAGGAGATGTGAAAGAACTTGACAATAGTCCAAATAATGTTACCTTTATTATTTTAAGTATTCATGAATAGCTAAGCTTTAAATTTAGAAAAGACTTGTTGAAGTATTATGCTGAGTAAAATAAGCCAGGCAGTGAAAAACAAATATCATATGATTTTTCCTATAAGTAGAACCTAATCAACAAAACAAACAAGTGAGCAAAATAGAACCAGAGACATGGAAATAAAGACCAAACTGACAGTAACCAGAGGAGAGAAGGGAGGGAGTTAACAGGGGAAAGAAGGGGAAGGGTCCAGTCAAGGAACATGCCTGAAGGACCCAAGGACGAAGACAAGGGGCTGGGGAGACGGGAGGGGAGAGGACAGAATGAGAGAGGTGGGGGTGGGTAGGGCAGGGGAGAGTAATGGGGGAAAAATGGGAACAATTGTAATTGAACAACGATAAAAGAAAAGAAAAATACAAATAATTTATTTCAACCTGATAAGCCTCTTGGAAACTTATCACTATTATATTATATTTAATTTTAAAATAATTTTATTATAGTTTTCTTACCAGTTAATGACTCTTTTGCATCATCATCTTTAGACTCTTTAGATTCATCTGTTTCTGTACTATCATAATCGAATGATTGATTAACTGGATCACAGGGGTGAACTGTCTGGTGGTCTTCCATAACTTTAAGTAATAAGAAGATAAATATGTTTAAACATGAAAAAATAAAATTCATGAATATCAATATATGCTCAGGGAAGGAAAATTGGAACATAAACCAAAATAAATTTCATATTCACAAATAAACACTAATTGGCAATAAACTTGGGGGTAATATCTATAAGTGCTAGAGATTATAATATTAAACTATCAAAATTACATTTCTATTAGAAGAAAAAATAAAATATAAAAATTTTAGAGAATGAAATACAAGTTCAATGAAAAGTTACAACCTGTAAAGAGGTTTTGGATAGTTATTATTTATGTTGTAACTTACTTTTAGTCTACTATAAAAATTCTAAGAGTATATATATTATATTAACATAAAAATTAAACTATAGGCAGAACTTTTATAAACTCTTAAAAAGGTAACATAAACATTTAGGAAATAAATATTAAGAAAATATTTTCAAAGTAGTATACAGGTTTGAGTTTTGTTTAGAATTCAAAGATTCCAATTACATTAAAAAAATTTTTAATCTTAGAATATTATTTAAAGTAATTCTCCATTTTATTTCAATGTTTCCAATATAACTTTGTTTCTGAGATTTTAAGTATCATTAATATGTTGATACTCGGTACTAAAACAGTAAGTACGATATTTACTAGTACCATTTCACTTTAATAGTTTTATCTTTTGTCTTAAAAAAATACAAACTTTTCAAGTGTGTGCAGACTGACCAATATGAAAATTTCACTGTGTTTGCAATGAGAATGTTGCTGACTTCATCAGAAGCCAATTTTGTTAACACGTACCTTTCCCCGCTTCTTCTATGACCTGCCTCACTGCTTTCTTTAAGCTGTTTGCCCGCATCATTATTTCCTTCGGTTTGACTGCTTTCTGAGAGGAAGCTTTTGTAGTGTCATCTAAGAGCTGTTCCTTGCTTTCACATAAGGATTCTTCACTTGATGATTCCACAGCATCTTCTTCTACAACGACAGAACCGATGCCTGGGAGAACTTGAGCAGCCTGGGAATCTGTGTGCAAAGCCTGGAGCAGTTGTTCAAGCTTCTCATTTAGGACTGAACACTAAGAAAACAAAAAATGCCATAATGAATTTCCTTTAGGGGAGATTTAAAAAATGGGAATTTAAATGAATAGGTTCTGATTTTAGAGAAAAATGTGATATATTGATGTTTACCATTAACTGGCTATTACATGTTCCTTTAGACAGCATATGGGCCAAATAATTTATAATTTTTTAAAAAAGCACAATTCTTATGTAAATTTATACTTCAGAACAATTCAGACTGTATTTCATGGGTGAAAATCTTTACTATCTTTGTATAGATATTTTTCCTTAAAACAAACAACACAACCAACATTTTACTATAACATGACCACTGCACAAAAAATTTATAAATTATTCAAAATTTGCTATGCATTATACAAAATATCACTTAAATACTGTTTTAAGGTAATCAACTTATGGCACCATCTTGAGCATTAGGAGTTGCAGGCCGAGTCTTGGTAAGCTCAGCTTCAAAGCTTGGATTTGCAAAGGAGTGAACAATGCCTCAGGAATCACTGGCTCAAAGGAAGAGCAAAAAGGAAAATGCACAAGCAATCCGCCCTTGTTTCTTTCTGCTTTCCTTGAATTACTGGGGGCAAAGAAACACTTAGGACTGAACTTCAAACTCTCATTCTCCATTTATTTGTCTTTGATGACAGGCCAAGACAAAGTTACAGCAGAAAATGTTAAAACAAAAAAGTTTCACTATAATATTTGACAGAGGAAGCAAGCACACACAATGGGCTAAAAATAGTTTATTCAATAAATGGTGTTGGAAAATTTGGACAGATAACACGCAGAAAGATGAAGCTAGTCCGACTTCTTCACTGCACACAAGAATATATTCAAAATGGACTACAGACTTAAATATCAGACCCAAAAACATAAAAATCCTAGAAGAAAACATACGCAGTAAAATCTCAGACTTTGCTTGTAGCAATATTTTTTTCTGATATATCTCCTCAGGCAAGGGAAACAAAAGAAAAAATGAACAAATAAGACTATATCAAACTAAAAAGTTTTGCAGAGGAAAGGAAACCATCAACAATATAGACAACCCACGGAATGGGAGAACATATTCAGATACATCTGATAAGGGGTTAATATCCAAAATTTATAAAGAACTTATAAAACTCAACACCAAAAAAACCCCAATCAAACAAAAAAACACCCCTAAACAATCTAATTAAAAAATGAGCAAAGGACCTAAATAGACACTTCCCCAAAGAGGACATACAGATGGCCAATAGACATAGGAAAAGATGCTCAATGTCACTCATCATCGGAAAAACGCAAATTAAAACTACAATGAGATATCATTTTACACCCGTCAGAATGGCTAGCCTCAATAAATCGACAATTAAGAAGTTCTAGTGAGGACGTGGAGAAAGGGGAACGTTTTTGTCCTGCTGGTGGGAATGCACACTGGTGGAGCCACGTGGAAAGCAGTATGGAACCTCAAAAAACTAATAATGGATCTGATTTTCAACCCCAGCAATCCTACTTCTGAGAATTATCTGAAGAAACCCAAAACACTAATTCAGAAGAACATATGCACCCCTATGTTCATTGCAGCAGTGTTTACAATCGCCAAGATATGGAAGTAGCCCAAGTGTCCATCAGTAGATGAGTGGATAAAACAACTGTGGTACCGTTATACAATGGAATACTGCTTAGCCATAAAAAAAGCAACAGCATGGATGGAGCTGGAGAGTATAATGCCAAGTGAAATAAGCCCGTCAGAGAAAAACAAATACCATATGATTTCCTTCACATGTGGAATCTAATGAACAAACTGAACTAACAAGCAAAACAGACGCAGACTCATAGATAAACAGAAAGCAGGGTGACAGCTTTGGGGTGGGGATTAGGGGGTTGAGGGACTGAGGAAAAAGGAAAGCACTCATGGACATGTACAACAATGTGGTGATTTCAGGGCGAAGGACGGTATAAGGGGGGTAAATGATAATGGAAAAAATACAATTAAAACCTGGCTGGTGTAGCTCAGTGGATTGAGCGCCAGCCTGTGAACCAAAGAGTCACTGGTTTGATTTCCCAGCCAGGGCACATGTCTGGGTTGCTGGCCAGGTCCCCAGTAGGGGGTGCTCGGGAGGCAACCACACACTGATGTTTCTCTCCCTTCCCTTCTCTCTAAAAATCAATCAATCAATCTTTTTTAAAAAGAAAAAATACAATTAAAAAAATGACACTAGAGAGAGTCTCTGTTTTCTGAAGCTCTCCGCAGAGTAGAAGGATAAAAGGCTGAAAACTTCAGATATATGTTTATTTCTATTTTATTTTCTTTCCACTCCATTAACCCACCATCTACACCATAAATCTTCTTTACAAGCCCAAGAGAGCCCCGTCTTTTGTAAAACTGCTTTGCCATGAACACATGAAAGCAAAGATAGTAGCAGCTTTTAAGGTTCAGTAAACTACTCTCATTTTAGCCTCAGAATGCTCTCTGGAAGGGGAAAGAAATCTATAAAGATAAAGGCAAGAAGAGAACACTGAAAGGTACTGAGGACTGTGAAGTTTAGAGGATCTGAGGAACTGTACAGGTAGGGCGCCTGAATGGCCAAAGTCTGCCTGAAACGGAAGCCCATTCCTCTCTCCCCTGGAACCCCGGCCACCCAACATTCTCCCCAGTGACCTGACTATTGTGCATTTCTCCTTCCAGGTGTCAGTCAGTGGACACACAGAGTTGTTATAAAACTCCATTTGTTGGGTGGTCTTCAGCAATACAGTTTTCCTACGCCTTAAAGGGTTACCCTAAAATAGAATGTTTTTAAACCATCGTATGTGATTCAAAAGTAACTTTTCTCTTGATTTATGATGTTTTGGCAGGAAAACCACTTAATCAATTTATCTGTAAAACAAGTTCAATGTTAACATTGTCAGTAAAAATCTTTCATGCCCTGTGTGAATCCTTACTTTATTGGCCACGGCATCAGCTACAACAGCATTTTCCAATGTTTTCTCATATGCCTTCTCCACTTTGGCAACAAAGTCCTTTACAGTTTCACATAGTATTCTTTGAAGACAAGAAATTATACAATTAAGTACACTCATTAGGCTGATTTGTTCTCATTTATAAACATATTAAAAGTAAGGACAACTAAGCAAACTCTCAAAATATTGGGATCATTTGTTTATAAACCCATAATTCTATCTGCTGTTTGACACATCTTAGATTAAGATATTCTAAGTGATGAATGAATACATGAAGAAACCTTGCTGTACATATTTAAATAAAAGCCATTTTTAAGTAATAACAAGCCTTTGTCAAATATTTAAATTATATCTTGATAAGTGTACTTTTAGATCCCATTTAAAAACATATCATCTCCTAAACATCAAATAATTTCATAATAATAGCATAAACTTGTCGCTTATGTTGTCACTGTCGCTCTACTATTCATCCTAGTGGTACCTTGATAATACATTGTATGTGAAGAGAAAACAGGTTGTATATTATGCTAGAAACCAACCTATCACTTGAATTGAGTTATATTTTGTGCAAATTCATTCATTTCTTTACTTAAGATAACATGCAAGATTAATTTAATTTAGGTCTCGTTAGTGCCCATGAATATGGTTTCCTTGTTTCTTTAACTTACATTTGGTTCCTTTGTAATAAACTAGAAGAAAAAATGATTTGAAACACTAACAAAATCTGGTTTGCAAAAGTCTTTGGAGCTGGTGTTGGATTAAAAACAACCACCAACAAGCAGAAAGGGACCTAATGACCAGCTTCTTGTAGCAAAGGCAAATGGTGATTTTGAAAACAAAATCAGACTATTTAAAAATAATGTAGACTACAAGGTGGTGATTGCAGTGGGAGGTAGAGGTGGCAGGGAGTATTAAGGGAGGTATATGGTAAAGGGAAAAAATACAATAAAAAAGGAAAAAAAATTTTATCATTGATATAGACTGAGGAATTTGAAGGCGGCAGGGGGTGGTGGTGAGTAAAGATTCCAGTAGTTCTGGAATTTTCACAATTTTCTCTGCTAAGTGAGTGACATAATGGCTAAGTATCTAGGTGCTTAAGTATTTTGAAATCGAGCCATTCAATAGCCATAGGACTCTCTCTCTCTCCAAACCTTCATATTTATCATGAAGGAAATAAATGCATTGCTCTTAACAGTTTTTGTTTTATTCATTGTTTTTTGTCAACCATTTCTAGATTTCACTTGGACAAAATGTAGTATTCCCTAATCCTCAGCCTTCTTGATTGGCCTTTTAAACTCAAATGTCTACAGATAACATTTAGCTTACCATTTACTAGAGATGCATTCATGTGCTTCACATCAAGTTTTGTCTTCTTTGTTCACGTATAATACTTTTTATGGAATTTATTGAAATATTAAGGCAGGCTATCATGGAATTTCTTCTACGGATCTTACTGATAGTTTCTCCAAGATGTCCTACTTCTTTTCATTTTTATTCACAACACCTATGATTGCTAATTAGTCCTTTTGATTCTTAGTACTTCTAATTCTCAGAAGATAACTCACGTTACACACTGAACTGACAAAATTCCAATCAAAAAATTAGCTACTTTCTTAACCTACACATTATCTCTCCTAATGGAACACAGCTTTTCCATTAGCATTTCCAACATTTTAAAAAGTTAAAAACAGCTTAGGCTACTGAGAATTACAATTTTTTAAAATAAATATAAACATGTTTTCTGAGCATTAAAACAATCTGCCTAAATATTGTATCATTCAAATGGCAGCAACAAAATAAGGGAGTTCTGCATTTGGTGGTGGTTACAGGGATGTGAACATGTGTGTAGTATTTTTTTTTCCTAATCACTAAGTTGTACCCTTATGATTTGGGCACTTCACTGCATATGTATCGTGCCTCAACAACAAAAAACTTTTTAAAGCAGTGGGAAAATAGAGATTTCACAAATCTGAAAGAGATGTAGCACCAAAATGCAATACATAAACCTTGTTTGGATTTTAATTTGAACAAATTACCTGTTAAAAAAAACAGACAAAAAATCTTTGATATAACTAGGGGAAATGGACTGAATAATGTAGAATTACTAACTTTACTACATTAAAAAAAGACTATTAGACATATATATTGAAAGTGGAATAAAACAATTTCTGAGATTTGCTTAGAGATACCGTATCAAAAGGAAGTGGGGAATATGTGACAAAACGTTGATAAATGCTGAAGCGAGTGACACGTACGGCGGGAAATCATTATACCACTCTTTCTACTTTTATGTATGTTTGCAAATGTCCGTAACAAAACTAAATTAGAAGTATATTGTATTGTTGCCCTCTCTTTTCTGTCTTGACTCCCTTTAAAATTTTAATCTGGGGTTGTAAAGACAGGGCAGCCAGGCAGGCCCAGGAACACCGGTGAGTGATGAGAGGAGACCGGGGCTGGAACAGAATCTGCTCAAAGGCACATGATTTAGTCAGGGAGAAATCCAAGGCTAATGCTGAGAGCACAGCCTAGTCAAGCAGCCTGGTCCAGGCTAAAGCAAATTGTTCTATGTAATTGGGGAAAACACGAGGTGTGATTTAATGATTTAATACAGCACTCTGTAGTTCATAAGCTCTATTTATTTTTTTACTCAACTTAGTTCTCTTAACAGTTCTGTGAGGGAGGAAGAATAGATATTCTTTCTATCCTTAAACCTGATAAACAGACATAGGTCACAAAGCTAGCAAATGGTTAAGACTCACCTAGGACCCCAGATTTCCTCCTACTTAGTGCAACATGGTGACTTACTCATCAAAACCAACTGTCACTACATTTGTACTTTTGTCATAAGCAAATTTACTTACACTGATTTGTCTTTCCTTGATTTTTTTTGCAAATTAAGCATATACTATACTAAAGTTTGTGTTTTTACAAACTCCACCACTTCCCCATTTTCCTTCTTTCCTCCTTTCCCTTCTTTTTCTACTCTTTCTGCATAATAGTAATATTCCCTTCCTAAGCCAGTGTCCTAAAGCATTCTCTTACTTTTGCTTATCGGCTGAAAATTTCGGTTGCTTTCATCCCTTCCTATAATTAACTTCCCAGTCTTTATAACTTCAGATTAGGATGCCTTAAATATGCTGAGAAAAGTTTTTGAAAAAAATCTCATTGTTTTTCTTTTCCCAATATAAAAAGTCCTAAAGAGCAGTGTCTATGGAGATAATAAATTATAATAAATTGTGTTTTCTGTATTATAATTAACCATAAATAATTCTTCAAATTATATTTATAAGTATTACTCTAAGTAAGGAACTTAGAGTAATTAAACTCTAAACACTTACTGCAACCTTTTGAGAAAAAGCCTTTCAAATTAAGCATTAAAAAACACTCTCTAAATATTCTCCACTATAAATAAGATGCTAAAATGATTTTTTAAAATATGCAAATTTAGTTTGTCAAATTCTATAAGTTGCTACAAAGATATTTTTTGGACAGTAAGTCAGAACCAGCTTTCCTTTCATCTTCATCATATAACGATTACATGACACCGCTCTTTAACTCACTTGGCAGATGATATGACCACTGCATGTTCATCAGAATTAAGGATTTTTGTAAGATGAGCTGCAACTGAGTCTTCATAAATTGTCATCTGAAAAAAAATTTAAAAACGACATTGTGTTACTATCACCGGCAATTATATAACTGAGTTATTACTGCTTCAAAAATGGGATCGTTTGTGACACGTGACACAGGGCAATGGCTACAAACAATACCTAACAAAGAGTCATTATGCAAAATAGACAAATATTTCCTTTCTGTGAAAGCTTTTAGTTTCTGGAATTCTTTAATTTATACTCTAGAAAAATCCATAAAATCCCCTTTAAAATGTTTTTAAATGTCGAAAGGCTGAATAAATAAAGTATTCACACAATTAGCCAGACAAGCTAACAAGCAAGGGACAGAGACTAGAAACTTAAAGAGGTACAGGTCCAAACAGTCCACAAACAGATGAAAAGGTGTTCAACCTTGTAAGCTAACAAGCAAGGGACAGAGACTAGAAACTTAAAGAGGTACAGGTCCAAACAGTCCACAAACAGATGAAAAGGTATTCAACCTTGTAAGCCATCAGGCAAACGTGAAGCCACAATGTGATACCGCTATGCATCTGCCAGAAGAGCTAATGTGAAAACCGCCACCACCAGGAAATGTCAAGTATTGGCAAGAGCAATAGGGCCCTCTTACTTTGCTGGCAGGAGCACTTGATAACACACACTCTCCAAAACTTTGGGCAGTAGCTATTGAAGTTGAACATTCCTAATACCGTAGGAACAAAAAATCAACTTCTACATACATGCCCAAAAGAAATGCAGATGCGTGTTCAGCAACAGACATGTACTAGGATGTTAACAGCAGCATCCACTCAATGGCAGAATGGACGACAAATCATACAATGGTCTATTTGTGCAACAGAAAACTATAGGGCAATGAGAATGCATGATTTATAACTAAACCACAAGATAGAAGAATCACACAGAACATAATGTTGAATGAAAAAATTCAGAAACAAAGGAGTACATACAAAATGATTCTATTTTATAAAGTACAAAAACAGACAAAACTAATCTATGCTGTTAGAAGTCAGGATAGTGGTTACTGGGGTGGGAGATGGGGTGGTGAATGAAAGGGGGCATGAAGGGGCTTCGTGTGGTGCTGGTAATGCTGCCTGTGATCTGGGTGTTGATTACACTTAGTGCGTGGAAATTTACCAAGATGAACATTTATGACATGTACACTTTTCTATATGCAAAATTAAATTACGTTTTTTGAAAATGCTGAATGTACTGTCATGCAAGCAAGTAAATAAATATTTCTCTCAAATCATAAAATAATCGAATGCTAAAGGAGTCCCATATCCCCTTTTTGTTTGGGCTCAAACTTTAACCTTCTATTCAAAGAACACATCTTCTTAATAGAGGAAAGTGTATACAATATTTAAACAGTTTCACACTGACCGCCTTCCATCAAATGTTTGCCTCAAATACTCCATGGCACAATGGCTCAAAAATTTCCATTATAAACCATCTGTTCTATTCAGGTCTGCCTCCTATGCTCTTCTGCCCAACTCAGATATTCTTTCATCACTTTTTACTAATCAGCATCAGTTTATTCAGACTTAAATAAAGATTGAATTACCCAATGACCCCCCTCAATAAAGCCTTCCTGATTAGGTCCCCCAAAGAGATCTCATTTCTGATTAACACCCAATTCCACCAGTGTCTAATCAGTATGTGGTTACTCTTTTAAGTTTCTATCTTACTTTTTCAAAGGCAGACCACATATGAGAAAAAATGTACATGAAAGAAAGGTGGGAAAAAGAGAAAAAAGGAAATATTTTTTCAGAAAGATTAGTTATATTTCTTTCTCCTACAAGATAGATTGTCATAAAGCCTGAGAAGGTAGAAAAAAAGTATTATAAACTATCATTAATTCCACCTGAATTTACATTTAAAAACCCACGGTTTTGCCCTGACTGGTGTAGCTCAGTGGGTTGGGTATTGTCCTGCAAACTGAAAAGGTCATGGGTTTGATTTCCAGTCAGGGCACATGCCTGGGTTGCAGGCCAGGTCTCCGGCTGGAGGCGCGCAAGAGGCAACAAATTGATGTTTCTCTCCCTTTCTTTCTCCCTCCCTTCCCCTCTCTCTAAAAAATAAATAAAATTTATATTTTTTTAAAACCAAGCTTTTGTCCATTAAAAAAAACAAAGGCAAAGAATACAATTTCTTCCAGAGGAAAATGAAATAACCTCTGTGTCCAAGGGTAAAATTATTGATACCACTTACTGACCTATTATGTAGTCATTTAGTTGAGTCACAAAGATAAGGTAATAATAATAGTTAATATTTTTAAATTGTGTATCAAGCACTGTGATTAAGCCCTTTGTATATATTTATCCCATTATGTGTCCTGTTCCACAGCCAAGGAATGTGAGACTCAGGTGAACTTAGTGACTTGCCCGAGACCCTCAGCTAATGAAGAGCAGACAGGCTAGGGGCCAGGTCTGAGGACGCTGGGGCTTTTCGCACCGCACTGCTACCCCGACTCCCCAGCAAGTCCTGGTCTTTGCTTAACTCTATTTGTTAAATATAAGTATTATCATTTCTCACGTGTATCATTATAACAGTCTCCTGACTGAGCTTCCTAAGTCTCTCCTGCTCCTTTTCAAACCTTTCTGCAGTCCACAACACAGTATTTAAGAAAACAAACCAACCATATCTGATCATACCATATCCCTGCTCAGCAGCGTCTCAGCGGATCCCTCCTACTTTCTAGATGATGTCAAAATCCTTCAACTAACAAGGAAGAACTTCCGTAATTCCCAAGACTCTCCACGATCTGACCCTCCTTTCCTCTCTGTCCTGTCTTTTGATGCTCTTTCCTTGCCCTGAATGTTCTAATTCTACAGAATTACTTGTAGTGCCACAAATTTACCAAGGTACCCATGATCGTGCTCTATGTAATGCTCTTTTTCAAATGGCTTATCCCTACGCTTCTTTTTTCCTGAAAACCAAGTTTAGGCACAGCTCCCTCTGTAAAGACTTCAATGAAACCTCTCTTCTGAGCAACAATTATACCCCGAAGATAACCTAAACACTACTGATCATTTCCTTGTCTGCTCCTCCCAACCAGAGATGCCCAAACTTCCTGAGTTTATGGCATCTGTAATGTCTGAATGATTCTGTCACAGTGTCCTTAGACCAAAAGAAACATCTAATAGTAGTTAACTCTAAAACAACTTAGTATGTATTTATGTCCTAACAACTTAATAATCATTTAAAAATTATATATACATTAAAAGAAAAAAAATCATTTCATTCTGAAAGAACTAGTTGTAAGCCTGTTGGCACTGTATACACATGAAACCTTGGAATCAGACTGGACAATGACGTCCTCACTTAGTATTCCACACAAGTTTTTGTGTGGTGTTTGCTTTTTACCACAGCCAACTACTAAAAACACAGCTTCACAATAATATGATGTCATCAAAGGGAATGTAGAGAAGCCTAAAGTTTAAAGTGCACACTACCTCAAGCTAGTAGTCTTCCCAGCATCCAACAGATGTTGAGTATTACAATGTGTTCTTTGAATTTAAAAATATCTCATGGTACCCACTCTGAGCTCACTGTGGTGCCCTAAGGCACACGGCTTGGGAACCACTACTCTAAGCTGACTGAAGCTAGAGGGTCTTTTATGTCCAGTCCCAGGTACTGGCACTTAATCTTGTTAAATGAATGAAAGAGAGAATGAAGTTACAATTTCTTAGCATATTATTACTAAGCATCTAGAAAACTGACAGAATTGAGGGGAGAGAACTTCTATTATTCTCTCAGAGTAAATTTAAAAATAAACTAATAGGAAGAATTTTGTTTCCCGATTTTTAAGGCCATTCTTCCCTGTTTTCAGGGAGATAAGACTGAGATTCAGCAGTTCTCACTTTCTCTTTCATTACCTTGGCATTAATAAGCAAGCCTCTGTTAACTTATTAGACTTGTACAATATGATATGGAAGACACCAAAAATATGACTCCTGCACCAAAACACTTTTATTCCAACTGGAAAGCAGTAGGAATCTGGCTTCTAAGAAATAGGCAAGGCCAGAGAGCTTTGACGCTGAGATGCCCATTGTTCCAAAAGGGTTTGGTGTTTAGATCAAAATATAACGAGAAGAATTTTGTTATTCTGCCAGTCATAGGACTAGATGACAATATACTGATGAGTGAATAATATATACTGCCTGATCTTTACAGTATAATAGTATTAAGATAACAGAAGGTGAACAGGACTACAGAGGAAGAACACAGCACTAGGACTCAGGAGATAGGGATGGCTGCTTGGAACAAGTGATACTGAAGCTGAGACCCAAGGTGGGAACAGAAGTGAACTAATATCCTCATATCAATGGAGGGATACCAATTTGTTTGCAAAGGGTTAGAGGAAAATCATGATGGGCATGGGAACTGTACATTAAATGTAAACAATAAATTTTCTAATACTGGGTATTAAATAACAGAATCACTCTCACTGAAGGAAATCAGGAGATCATTCTTTTTACAATGTTTAAAATGTCAACAGCAAACAGAATTACTTAATTATGGCCGTAAATAATTAATCAAGGAAACTGTCACAATTCTTTATGTAATTCTATGACGCCAGTAGAATGCTGTAAGATAAGTAAGATCAACCACCTTTTGTGTACTAAGAAAAATTTAAAAATTTCACCATCATGCATAAGGGACCCCAAAATGAATATTTTATTTCCTACAAAGGGAAGTTCAGCTTACTTTTATTGTAGTTTTCAAGGCAAAAAAGTCTCACAGTGATGGGTCAGGGTGATGGAGAATATTGATTTAAACTATAATCTTAAGGCATTCTACCCCTTTGTTGTGAAATATTTTAATAAGAAACTAAAATAAAGTTTCATTAAAAGCCCTTTTATATTAAAAAAGAGGTTTCTTCCATGTAGCTATAATTGTACCTCATACTCAGTGACCATATATGTGGTAAAAGTAAACCATCCACCATTTTTGTAATGCTAGGAAATAAACATCTCTGAAGCAAGTAGAGCAAAAAATTTCCCCTTTTGTCTCTTTGAGAGAAAATAACATTTAAAAAATACTATTAAGAAAAAAGCCTAGTTCCTATAAAACATGTATTATGTTTATAATTGGTTAAAATAACATACTCCTGGTCGCACGGCTCGGCTGGAGCAGCATTCTGTGCGCTGAAGGTTGTTGGTTTGATTCTCAGTCAGGGCACAAACCTAGGTTGTGGGTTCAATTCCCAGTTGGGGCACATGTGGGAGGAAATCGATCAATGTTTCTCTCTCCTGTCAGTATCTCTCTCTTTCTCCACCCTCACCTCCCTTCCTCTCTCTCTAAAATCAATGGAAACATGTTCTTGGGTAGGGAAACAAACAAATAAATAAAATACCATTGTCAATAAAAATACTGCTGGAAATCAAATGTAAATATATTAATCTTTAATAGTAATTATCTTTGGGTGGCAAGACTATAAGATTTTTACTTTCTTTTTCATATATTTTTGTATTTTCAATTTTTAGAAGCAGTTTTTGCTACCTTTATATCAGAAAAAGTTTTTCAAAATTCAATGAGCTTCTTTAAGAAAGAGCCCCATGTTCCTAATTACCATTCCTTTCCTTGCTTTTGACAAAACCATAATTTTCTTAATGACAAAACAAAGATTTCAACTGTAAAATAAACAGATGAATTTTCCTTAAGGGAAAAATAAGCTATCATAGATCAAATGGTCTTAGTGAGTCAGAGAATAATCCTTTGAAAATCTGGTTCTGTTTTAAATCCCCAGTGCCTTGAGGTTTAATCAAAATGCTGAATCTTTACGAAGTCTAAAAACTGTACTTATTAATAGTCTGTAGCAGGGATGGAATAAAGTACACCGTTTTCTTCCTTTGTTTTATCTTGATCAACAGGCTTAATCTGTAGGCCTGTTCTGATGAACCCTCAACAAAGCAGCCAAAGCAGGAAGAAATTACATAATGTTCTGGTCATGAGTATTGGTGTGTTTGGAGATTATTAGGGAGAGGGGCTAAACCCTAACAACCACACAGGTGTCAATGGCTGAAGCAGAAGATGAGGAAACGCTAACAGGAATTTGCCATCGGCTGGCCTTCCCTGGAGCCCTGTTGGTAAGAGGAAGCAAGAGGGTGTAATGTTCAGGAAGAAATATTAGGGGTGATTGAAGGGGAATTTGCATGCCTGGTGTTTTACACACATTCATTATTTTATTTAATCCTCACAACATGGTCATCTCACTCTACAAACGAAGTAACAGAGGCCCATGAAGGTGAGTGATGTGGTGAAACTCTCACTCCCGGTGTGGGTGTTCAAGAAAGGGCCCTAACCTGGATTGTAAGGATTCTTTCCTCTAGGGGAGAAGACTGCAAGTAGTTCATGAGACCATACCCAAGACAATAAAACACAAAATTATGTAAACGTGCTGCTGTGTCTGACAAGCTTTCTTACTTGTCCAAGATATTCACCCCCATTTCCAAATGATAAATAGGTAAAGGGTTAAAGTCTTACATAAAATTCTTCAGATGCATCTGGAGTTTCTGGAAGTAGAGAAGCCTTTGGTGGCAATTTGAGTTCATAGGTCATTATACTCCACCTGAAGGGAGAAACATCTTTGGTCTAAGATTCCTTTAAAATTTAATAAACTAACTTTGTTCTCATCTCATATACAAAAATATGCATATATATTTATGAACTATGGTTTACTGTATCTAAAACAACCAAATATGATTGAATGTAAACTGTACTTGAAAAATCAAAAAATAAAATAAATAAAACAACCAAATATGGGATAAGATAAAATTTTTTGTAATTTCATAAAATGCTGAATTTGTAAGTTATGAGTTCCATATCTTATCAATTCTGTTATTAGTGAGTTTAAAATTTTTTAAGGCCATGACCCAAAGTAAGAAATGCATATATCTAACACTCCCCCTTCTTCACCAGATGCAATGCATTGACTTTTCTATTCTTGTCTGTTTCACTTCTAAATAATGTTCACTGTATTTTACTAACTAGATTATAAAGTTACTAATGAATCACAACCCAAAATTCTAAAACATCCTAAATAAATGCTTGCTACATATAAAAAATACATCATGCTCCATTGTCACAACCAGTCATGTCAAGTCAGCTTATCCATACAGGAAGTAAAAATCAGCTAATTATCCCTTCTTAAGAATGGGATGAGAAAAAAATATTAATAGAAGTAACTAAAGCAAATTTATTTCAATTAGCTGTAAATATTAATTTCAAACCAAACACTGAATCATTTGGTGTTATAGAAAAGCAATCAACTCCAGATAAATCCAGTTGTGTATCTAAAATAACAATTTCAAATTCTGAGAAGAACAATTGTGTATGTTGTCAATAACAGGATGTGAAACAAAGATTTTACAAAGACACGAAGCATAATAAAAGAAGTACCATAACACATAAATTTTAAGAAAAGCATTTCACAACTGAAACCAGAACCTACATGAAAATTCCAAGATTAGCAACAGAATTTATATAAGTCTGGTGCATCATTCAGTGTAATAAGAATAAGTCTTTGCATAAAAATACAAATTCCCAGAAAATCCCCTAAAAGACATGTGTTATATCATCTTACGTATAAACTGAATAGTTACTTATAGTTACTTATTCAACTCTTGACAAGAATATACTACAAAGAAATATATATTAGATCATAAAAAGCCATTAATTTATCCATCCATCCATCCACCCATGCAAGAAATATTCAACACTCAATGTGACAGACAGTATTCCGGAGCCTAGAAATACAATAGTTAATGAGACTTCCCTAAGGAAAGTCTATTCTAATAGACTTCCCTATTCTAAAGCAGAAAATAGATATAATACAAGCCACACATAAAATAATTAAGAATTGAAAATATCCAAATAAGGAGAAACACAACTGAAAACATGTGAAGTCAAGTTCCTTACAACTGGAAATACTCTGGTCAAAGAAGAGTTAAAGAAATGGGAAAGAAATTCATCCAAATGTCTTAAATTCTTTGTGCATTCCATGCTGCATTTCCACCCTTGATGGGAAACGACTGGGGTTAAAGAAATGGGAGAGAGTGGCAGTACGAGTCAGGAAAGGACGCAGGCTGGTACTAGCTAAGCAGAGTTAGAGGCCAGAAGGTAAGGACCCATCTGATGTATATGTGCATTAAACAGGAGAGAGTGCACTGCTAAGGAAAGACTTGGGGAACTAGACTCTGGATTTCAGTTTAAAGTGCCAATTCTACCACTTATTACCTACGTGACACAAATAAGAAAAATACCTCCAGAGTCTCTTTATATGTAGATGGAGATTATAATAGTAGCCATCTTTAGCTGTGCAGTGATGATTAAATGAGATGATACTCTATCTAGTAAATGAGATGATTATGTATCTATCTTTACTGTCTAGTAAAGTCACTAGAAGTGCCAGGCAGACAAAACTATAAGTCATTCTTACTCTGTTTCTCCACATCTTTTCATCTCTGTAAGATAGTCATAATAATGCTTTTACTAGCTATTCCACAGTGCTATTTTGAGGATCAAATCAATTGATATGTAAGAAAAAGTTTATCAAAGTTGGACTATTTTTAAACAGCAATATTTTCACCTGTCTTGACAAACAGTATTCTTAAGTTAGTAATGAAAAGTCAGGAACATCTTATATCACCATATATTTGACCCCCCTTTACCCATATGGTGATGGAAGATGATTTGACTTTGGGTAGTAGGTACAATGCAATACACAGATCATTAATCACAGAAATGTACACTTGAACTTATACAATCTTATTAACCAATGTCACTCCAATAAACTTCTAAAAAAATCAATTAGAAAATATTTTTTTAAAAAGTTAGGAACAAAATATTTTTGTTTCTAATAATGGTCTTTTTTTTCAGGTTAAAAATAACCTAATACTTTTTTTAAAATCCCTTTTTATTTTTCTCTTACGGTTTTTGTAGGTCTATATCAAGAAATTTCACCATGGGGACACGATTTCTTTATTCACCACCTGGAGAAGTTAATTTTTATAACACACAGGGAAAAGCACATGCAGGGTAGAGGAAATGCCTAGCAGCCTTTCCTAGGATGAAATGAGAATGTGGTATTTTATTTAAATTTGCAACAAAAAGCCCTTTAAAATACCCTGTGTGGTTTGGTGAGCACAGAATTGGGTAGTTGTCTGAGAAGTCACCTCCTGGCTCCTCTAAAGACTGGATGTTGAATTCACTTTATGCACCCACAGTCCCGGGGTAGCTGGAGTATCCCTCTCACTAACGTTAAGATAAATGTCTAACTACTATGCTGTACACTTGAAACTAATATAATATTGAATGCCAGCTGTAAACTTAATGAAAAAAATTCTTTAAATAGCATTTGGGATAAACTTGGATAAATGCTCTATAGCTCAGCTCTCTTTTTATTTTACTTTTTTCATAGTTTAATGCTTTATTGTTCATGCTATTACAGTTGTACCAATTTTCCCCCCTTTTCCCCCTCTTCCCAGCCCCCTCCCACACTTCCACAGTCAATCCCCACACTGCTGTCCATGTCTGTGGGTCTTCACATATGTTCTTTGACTAATCCCTTCACCTTCTTTCAAACAGCTCTCTTTTTAAATATTCTGTCAGCAAAAGAATCAACCATTACAACATTACCTTATGACAGGCAAGGTTACAATTAATTACGTTACAGTTCATTTGACAGTAATTACATTTTAGATTGGTGGCTCCCTGATGAGATTTTGTTATTTTCGGAAAGAGTTCCACAGATGGCTAATCCTATCAAAGTTGTTTTGATTCATGTTAACTCAAGTTTATAATGATATTCTGACATTTGTCTTCCACTACTGGGGGGTGGGGTAAGGTGGGGGTGGGTTGTTACTGCTTACTGAGTCCTGTTGTTCCCTATACCCAAAATCTAAATCCCTCCTCCCTAATACTCAGGGTACACACATTGTGATTTCTTTTTTATAGGTAGAGCATTTAGAGAAAGCAGTGAGGAAATGTGGTCAAGGATACTATAAAACACAGTGATAGCTCTTTCAGATGAAGCTGCCTTTCTAATACTTCCCTGTCTCTGGGAAAGGATTATCTTTTTTAGCATTTACCATATTTTGCCATATATGGCACATACTTTTTTGTCCAAATTTTTCAGGGAAAAATAAGGATGTGCATTATACATGGGTATAATAAGTATATACCATGGATGTAATAATCCCGTGTATGATGTGTACAAAACCACGGGTGCGCATCATACACAGCGAAATACGGGTAGTTCTTTGTTGATTTGATTCATTCTTCACAGGTATAATTAAGAAGGGATATTCTAACAAATCTAAACTTTATAGGTCTTTTTCTGTTTTAATGAAACCACAAGATGATACTCATCAAAAGCACCGCTCCCCAAGTTAATCATCTAAGCTTTCTTCTGCACTGAACAAGTGAAAGTAGTTAGTATCAACAAAGCCTTCTGTCTTTAACATAACAGGTTTATTAGACTACTTTTCTGTTTTTGTTACAATTAACTTACTCAAAAATATACTTATTGAGTGTCTACTCTCTGCTGGGCTTAATTCTACACCTTAGGGGTAAGAGAGTCGAAAAGACCCGGAAGTCTCTGCCCTCAAGAAGCTTACAATCAGTAAAATTTGAATGATCAAAAAATGATTTCAGTATGCCATTTTCAAACTAGGTTTAGAAGAGAAGTTACTTTTACCTGTCCAACATTTTAGTACTGGCCCGTTCCAGCTTCTCTAGTATCTGGGGAAGTTGGGTGTCATCATCGTATGAACCTCCCCAGCCAAGAACCCGGGCAAGGTCATTTCCAGTACCCAAAGGTAACACTCCCAGCTGACACTAGAAGAGAACACAACAGGGAGACTTCAGGCGGGGTGAGAAACAGGAGCTATTATGGTTCTACACATCTCTGGTCAGCCCGTGGGTATACATTCATGTACGCTAGCAATGAAATTAACTAGTACTTGCCTGTTTATTCAAGTTGAGCTTATCAATTTCTGACAAAACCCAACCTACACTTCCATCTCCTCCACAAACAAGAATCCGGAAATTGTCAAACTTCTGGAATAATCTTAAACTGAAAGTAAAAAGTATGTTATTTTAATTTAAATAAATAAAATCACTTTCCCTAATTCTTTATTATTCTGCATTTACTGGTATTCAAGTTCAGATTAAATAAAAGAACTCTTACATATTAATTAAACTATAAAGTTAATTTAAGTATAGTTTTAAGTCATACAAACCTCTTAATCATAAAGAGGAAAGGGGATTATAAGTAGAAATGGAGATAAAATTAGAAGGAAAGCAAAGGAAGAAATGGGAAAACAAACCAAAAAAAGAAGCAGAGCCCAGGAAACAGAATGAAAGGTAAGTGACACAAGATGGTAGACACAGTGATTTTTCTCTTTCCATTGCTAGGCTATGTCATTTCCTTAAACACAGTAGATTATAACCCAGGGGTGGGAGAGCTAGGGCACTGATGCTACTGAGTGGCACTTGAGGTGGTTCCTAAAGGGATCCACCTCACCTTGTCAATGTATCACTTTTTATACTTCCTGTCTGTTTTCCCTCTTCCTCTTCTCCCAGTCTCAGGCCAATCTCTTTATTTCTATCTTCCTTCCTCTCAACTTGTGACACATCCTACCTCCTGAATGTACCTTTGATACCTCAAGTATTGTGAAAAATCTAAAAAATATGTTATACAATCTCAGGTAATTTCCTTGAGTGGGAAAAATGAATGTCAAGAATATAAAATATTGGAATATTAAGGATTATTAAACAGATGTAGTATAAAGAGTGACAAAGCTAACCAGCAATGGAAGAGACAAAGGTGAGAAGAGAGGTCAGATGAGGAAATGCCAGGACCCAAACAAAGCAAAGCAAGGGATGTCCAAACAGGTAAGGAGGGAGTTGGGTTCACATGAAAAAGACCATACCCACGTCACCAGGAGGGCCTGGACTTAGCAAGAAAAAGACAATGGAAATAAAAAGGAAGACTCTGAAAAGAAGCATGAAGAGAGACTGAGGAGAGAAATAAAGAAGACAGGAAAGTGTGAAATTATAAAACATAAGAGGCATTTTCAGGCCCTGGCACCTAAAAATCCCCATCTCTACTTTCAAGTTCATGCGTTAAGGTGACAAGAGAACCCTAGAGAAAAGCTGAGCTGGCATAAGTAAATCCTACAGAGACTGCTGGGCTCTGGTTCAAATGACACAATCAACAAAAATCATATACATACACTAAAAATGTACTGAAAAATGTCTCAGGGCATATTTCCTCTCACTGAATTTTTTTCAGATTTTGTGTTAAATGACATTCTAGAAAGCTGAAACAATCAACAAAAGTATTTCTTTCCCATCTGTATGGAGTCTGAAGTCCTTGAAAAACTGACTCAGAGACCATGATAGTGCCTGTGCTTTGGTTAAATAACTGATCGTATTATATAAAAACCAATAGTTTTTATATAGTTCTAGTGTAGCCTTCCTTACAAGTCATCTTCTGAGGTTATTTTGTATTTCTATATTTACACATTTATCTTTCTTAAAGCTAAGAATACTGTGAGTGCTTGTTTGATCTATGGTCTAAAACACTATATAAACAAATTTTGGGATTTTTAGCATATAAGGAAGTTATACAAATATCAAAAAAGTTGTGTTAAATTTATAATTAGAACTTTGAAAAGAGAGAGAGGAGTGGGAATATCAACAGAGAGATGTCTAGATAGATCTACAATTTTCATGAATTGAAGAGCCAGACATATTTCATGCTCAGTGATACATGTCATTTAAAAGAGATTTATCAATAATCAATTACCCTAAAAAAGGACCTCCATTCATTAAATCAAACACCTGAGCCGGATTCAGTAACTGTTTAAATCGTCGGAGGAACTTGACTCCCTGATTATCTCCACTCTTAGAATTGACAAAAACCAACAGAGGACTAACACAGAATGAAAACGTTGCTCTACAGAAACCTGTAAAAAAACACAGAACAGTATCAGTATGCACAGCTTTCTCTCTTAAACTGTTAACGAAAATTCAGAGAAACGGAGAAATTCATAAAAATAACGAACGATGCTCATTACTTTGTTATAAATTAGCCACCAAAATGGTGATAGGTTTATTATTTATACACTAAGAATACGTTATCTTTTAAAATATGCCTATAATGAAAAATTATAAAAAACATGATAAAAGTATTAATCACAGATAATTTGAGATATATGGCCTGCCTTAGCAACACATAATTATAAGAAAAATCAATCATAGTCTGTGTTCGTATTCAGTATTATATTTTAACTTCTCCTTGACGAGGCCTGAGCAAATATTTTAAAATTTATAATAAATAACTGAACCTTAATCAATTATGGCTTGCAGAGAGAGGGCTTTTAACAGGTCTTAAAAAAATGCTTCTTTTGAGGCTTATATCCTTACACTTATAAGATCTACTGGCATAATTTACCCAAAAAGTTTGAAAATCATAATGTACTTTACCAGAGCAAAACACTGACAGTATATGCTAAAAGCCTTTTGTAACATGGTTCGCTTAGAAGAAAGTTACTAATATGCTATTCCCACACCAGTGTTATAAACAGGTTCCTCAGCGCTTACGACCAAGTTGTAAGATTCTGGAGAAAGTTAATAAACTTATAGTAATGTAAATTCCTGCAATGAAACTATAAGAAAACAGATTTCTAAATAACAGATGTGCTAATGGGCAGTTTCAATTATGGATTAATAAAAACACATAAAAAATTAGCTTTCTCAAAGTATATTTTGGTATAGAATAATGATCTTATTTGCTGAAATGTACAATCTAAAAGTCTTATACGCGGAAATTTCACCAATCTGTTTACAGCTATGTTAACTTTAATTTTTAAATGTTCTCTTAAAAATGAAATATACTGTTCAGCAATTTAAATAACTTATTATATAAAATGTTGTAAGAATAACCAGTTACATTTCTGTTTATTTTAGGAAAATGAATGCACAAATCAACATTCGATATACCAAGAATACCCATACACTTGCTGCTACCTACCATCAGAATCAGTGCTGTTTAGTGCAATCGGAGGAATAATAGACACTTTACACTGGCCAAGTGGACATACAGGATGGTATAAGTCTTTGCAGGCAGTGTGTACCTAATAATAAACAAATACACTTTTAAGAATCATAAAAACAAATCAATATTTAGTTATGTTGTAAATTATATCAAGTAACTGATAATTTAAGGATCAACTACATCACAAAATGTTCAGTAATTTATAAATTACTTTAATGGCACAATATTAATGCTTCTAAGGAATAGGCTAATCATTTCAGAGACGGGAATTTGATTCTGTCTGTGTAGCTTATTTTCATGATTGTCTCAGGAAAGTAGTATATAGTAATATAGTAAATGCTTGTGAAGGCAAGGAGAGGGGGTGAGAAGGGAAAGGAGTGCAGAGGACAGGAAGAAAAGAGACAGGAAGGGAGAGAAACTAACTGGTATGCATCAATATCATTGGCCATTAAAAAAAAACAACAAACTGGTGACATCTACCTTATAAAAGTCTTATAGAATATAATAAAAATAAATAAAACCTATTGTATGTCCACTCTTTCTGTAACAATCCTGTAACTTTTTATTCACACATCTTTTATAACATTTTCATGTTATTATAGTTTTAAGTGCATCCGTGACTATTTTCTCAGCTAGACTGCTGGCCTTGTAAGGAAAAGGAAAAGGTCTTATTATTACACATTCATCTTGGGAAGTACTGTTTATCACAGGCGCTCAGTAAATGCAGAAACAAAGTTTCAAGGTTTCTGGAGATACTACTGAGAACAAAAAACACGGGGCTAACTTACTTATAAAGTAGGACCCGGGCAACTTTGGATGCTTTATGTACTTAGCTCCAGAGCCTTTATGTTCTAACCAGTAAAAGCAGATATTTAATATTTCATAAAACACTTAATACGGCCTATTTCATTCGTCCCTTTAGAAAACTGGCATATTAATGAAATATGCATTTATCCAAACTTTTGGGGAAATAGCTGAAATTTAATAGTAATTCTTGTTCTGTTGATGACCTAATTGGGGACAGTTTCCTAATACGATTTATAATAATTAACAATCCAAATTGATTTTAGAAAAATACACATGCACAGGTAGTTTTAAAAGGAATAAAAATACATAAAAATAGAGCAAAACTGAAAAATATAATAATGTTAAATTTGAAAAGTGGAAGATAAAACTGTACATTCATTATTTTTACAGAAAATATAAAACTATGTCCAGAGACCGACAATAACTGGAAAAATTAGGAGCTGACTCATTAGGGTTGTGGAACTGGTTTGGTTTTCCACTTACATGACTGTGTTTAGACACTTAATATTCTGCTGTTAGAAACTCCTATTTTAAAGGCAAATAATAAATAAACAGATAAATCAGAGTGTATAGGGAATTTAGAGTAAGAGGTGGCTCTAACACCCACATGTCTAACTGGCAGGGTGGACAGAATGATTCCACATTAAGGTGGTATTTAGGTTTGCCAGGAAAAAAAGAGGGAAAAGACAGTCCAGAATGCTCCCTTCTATAGTCTATAATAATATTACTGGTGAAATCTTTTAAAGGTGAGAGAATAGAGTGAACAAATAAAAAAACTAACTTACTGTTAAAGTTGGTAAGGTTTAAAAACTACTGACTAAATAAAAGTACAAACCTAGAAACTGGAGGTAAAGACAATTTATATAATACTTTTAAAAAACGCTTCATTACACATGATCTTTCTTTTTAAAAAGTTTTAAAAAACAGCTGAAGTTCTTGAAGTAGAGAATCAGACTCCAGTAAATGTGGACCAAAAAAACAGCAGTGGGCGCATATATCACTGGTTGTCCCACCCCGTCCCCCGCCAAAATAAATCTTTGATGGGATGAAAATTTAAAATCTTATTTACGTAGCACTCCTTTAAAATAAGGAACGGCAAAAGAGGGTTTGAGGGGTTGTGGTTACACCAAAACTCCAAAGAGAGGTAGCCTATTTTAGTATAGTCTATATTGTATTAAATGGGATAAAGGAAATAAAAAGTAATGCCTATGGCTAACAAAAAGAGGTAGCTGAAGAATAAACAACAAAAGGACAAAGAGAATCATGTTTGATTTAAAAATGAAAAGGAAGCACAGATTACTTATTAGGCCTGACTAAAATACTATAGGACTTACCTTCCTCCATGACCTATGGAATCAGTCTCATTATGAAATCAACACGTCACACCTGCATCCCTTACATTTTGCTGATCTACACCATTCTTGCTGAAAGCAATGGTTTTTTTCCCACCCTTGTGGGGCTGGGGGAGTGGGGCAGCTGATGTGCAAGACTCAAAACAAGACAAATCAGCCCAATGCAAGGCAATCACTGTCACAGTAGGAGAGCGTCACCCAGTGCTAAGATAAGCACTCGTCCTCGCACTATTATCTTTTACCCCCCACGCCACCCTCTGTGTGGCCTAGTTCACCCTCTGAGTCCTGCTGACTGCCCATGTGCGTGGGGAGGCCCAGTCTTCACATAGTCCAGCACAGACGATCTGCCTACTGGTGCCAGGTTATGCTGGGCATGTTTCTCTCCTCTTTGTTGCACAAGCAAGAGGGCTTTAAAATATTTACTCAAAGGCAGAGTAGAACACATGGCCGATTGAGCTTGACACTGTCAGAGAACATCCATAGGATTGAAGCAAAATTACATTTTGTATGTCAGTCAAAATTTGGTGGCTTTCTATATGCAATACATAGTAAAACAGGCCTGAAAATGGAAAACCGCTGAGTGTGGCTCAAGCATAATAAAAAACAATAAAACTGTGGGGAAGAGATCTTTAGACAAAGGAAATATATAACTAGAGTCAGTATTACAAAAACAGTATTTGAAAAAGTAACCAGACTGACAGGAATACACCTTGAAAAAGATGAACATTACAGTGGGTACATGTGCCACCAGGCTCTGCTATGGTTTAAATTCTTTGCCTCTAAATCACATAAATGTAGAAGTTATGAAAAGGAACTATTTGAAAAGGATTCACCATTGTTTTACACCAAAGGCATTTCCAATCTTGTAGACGAAGAACACTGCCACACGTTTTGTCACAGACAGCACACTTGGCACTCACAGGCAAGTTACCCTCTAGCCACTGGTGAGGCATAGCCACCTGTGCACAGGAATAAAGGACAGTCAAATTAAAGGCTGTGGAGTACATCATTCTTACCCTAGGGGAGCTATACAATTATTTTTTACTCTATGAATTCAATAATGTGTATCATTCATGGCATACATCCATTTACCCCACATTTATTGAGCAGGTACTATGCCCCAAGTACTACAGAGATACAAAGATAAGTAAGACTAAATCTCTAGCCCTCTGAATTTGCAGTATAGTTGAGGAGAAATGAATAGAAAAGGCATTATTACGGTGATCACAAAGTGCTCTCAAATGTTTTATGCAAGGTACAATGGAGGCAACATTTCGAAGTTGGGGGCACTGTTGAGAGGAGGCCCCAAGGTCTGAGGGGTCAAGTTCTGGGTAAACAGCCGAGCTAGGACTTAGAAGACATCTTAGTTTGTCAGGTCTGTACCACCAGCCCAGCACCACTCCTAAGCCCCATTCACATTTCCCTTCAAGTTTAAGAGCTGAAGGAAAAAAGAAGGATCTAATTGAAAATAAAAACTCATAACTAGCCAAATTCTTCCATTTAATACTAATAGTAAACATTCCCACCTAACTCTGTCATTATTTTCTACAGGGCAGAAAATCAAAGAGAAGAGGTAAAGGGAAGAGAACAGAGACAGAACAGGGCTTACTCCGTCTTCGTCCTCTATGATGTCCTTCCCGATGGAGGCCAGAGTCGTCCATTTGCAGTTATTTGTTGCCCTCACTGCACACCTTTTGTGAGCCTTGAATTTACATACTAAAAAAATAAAGGAGACCATTTCTAAATGCCTGTGTACCTTTCAACAAATGATTAAAGAGAATCACAGAGTGAAATTTTAAAGGGTTGGAGAGTGGAAGGAAAACAATATTTAAAAAGTTCAAATTACTCTTCAACAATATTAATGATAAACTATAAAGTAAATATGGCTATGTATTTATGAAGCACTTTTATCAAACTATGAATTGCTACTTAGATTCATTTATCTATAAAAGAAACCCAGAAAGGAAATAAATACAAGAGAACTAGTTCTTGAGGAGAAAGGGAGCAACACACACACACATACAGAACTGAATAAAATCCAGTAACACATGGATGGGTGCCAGGAACAGCCCATTTCTTACTCCGAGTGGTAATTACATAAATGTGTTTAATTTGTGAAAAACCCAACGAGCTGTACACTTCTGATACTTAAAAAGTGTGAAAATGCCATTAAGGGGAAGAGTGAGGCAATTCAAAGGAGTTTTAAAATGCAAGTGTGTCAACACACTGGACAGGTATCATGGGGAATAGCCCGATAAGGGTCACAAAGATGGCACTGTCCTCTGAAAGTATTGTGCTGGAATGACTCCATTATAATGTAGAGGAAAGAAATGATGAAGTATTGTTCTCACTACACACATCACTAACTCTCCCCAGTCAAATTACCATCAAGGGGCCTATAAAAAATTAAGTCACTGAAAACTATATAACATGGATGAAAGAAACTGAAGAAGACAAATAAATGAAAAGATCTTCTGTGCTCAGGGACTGGAAGAATTAATATTGTTAAAGTGCCCATACTACCCAAAGCAATCTATAGATTCAATGCAATCCTTATCAAAATTCCAAAGACATTTTTCACAGAACTGGAGTAAACAATCCTAACACTTATATGGAACCACAAAAGACCCCGACCCCAAATAGTCAAGGAAGTCTGGAGGAAAAAGAAGAAAGCTGGAGGCATCATGCTCCCTGATTTCAAGAATAAACTCTGCTTCTCCAGAGCTCACAACTGTAAACCTACTTTTGCCCCATCCTGTGTATTATAAAGTTGTAGTAATCAAAACAGTATTGTACTGGCATAAAAATAGACACACAGGTCAATGAATAGAGAGCCCAGAAATGAACCCATGCATATATGGTCAATTAATTTATGAAAGAAGAGCCAAGAACATAAAATAAGGGAAGGACAGTCTCTTCAAAAAACTGTATTGAAATAACTACATAACCACATGCCAAGTAATAAACTAGACTATTATCTTACACCATGTACAAAGATGAGCTCAAACTGGATTAAAGACTTAAATATAAGACCTGAAACCAAAAACTACCAGAAGAAAGAATGGGTTGTAAGCTCCAAGAGGGACTACATCAAACTATAGTGTCCGCACAGCTAGGAAACCATCAACAAAATGATACGGCAACCTTCTGATAGGAAAAAGTAAATGCCAATCATAGATCTGGTAAAAGGTTATATCCAAAATATATAAAGAACTCATATAACACAATAGCAAAAAATAATTTGATTTAAAAAATGGGCAGAGGGATCTCTTAAGTGACATTTTTCCAAGTAACACATACAGATGACCAACAGGTACATGAAAAGTTTCTCAATATCACTAATCAACAGGAAAATGCAAAACCACAGTGAAATATCACTTCACATCTGTTAAAATGGCTATTAGCAAAAAGACAAAAAATTAGAAGTATCAGTGAGGTTGTGAAGAAAAGGGATCCCTTCTGGTAAATCGGTGCAGCCACTATGAAAAACAGTATGAAGGTTCCTCAAAAAAATTAAAAATAGAACTATCACATGATACAGCAATCCCACTTCTCAGTATTGATCTAAAGAAAATGAAAACACTAATTCAAAAAGATGTCTGCACATTCATGTTCAGTGCAGCATTATTTACAAGAGCCAATATATGAAAACAACCTAAGTGCCCACTGATATATATGAATGGATAAAAAAATGTGATATATATATGGAATATTATTCAGTTATAAAATATGGAATCTTGCCATTTGAGACAACATGGATGGACACTGATGGCACTATGCTAAGTGAAATAGTCAGACAGAGAAAGACAAACACCATATGACCTCACTTTTACATGCAATATAAAAAAACAACCACCTAGCTCATCAATACAGAGAACAATAGTTTGGTAGTTGCTAGAGGCCAGGGATTGGGACGGTGGGCAATATGGGTAAAGGGAGTCAAAAGGTAAAAAATTCCAGTTATAAAATATGTAATGCCCTGAGCTGGTGTGGCTCACTGGATTCAATGTCGGCCTGAGAACCAAAGGGTCGCCGGTTCGATTCCCCAGTCAGAGCACATGCCTGGACTGCGGGCCAGGTCCCCAGTGGAGGACACGCAAGAGGCAACCACACATTGATGTTTCTCTCCCTCTCTTTCTCCCTCCCTTCCCCTCTGTCTAAAAATAAAATAAATAAAATCTTTTTAAAAAGTAAAATAAAATAAGTAATTCATGCGGATGTAATGTACAGCATGGTGACTACAGTCAGTTAATAATACTGTCTTGTACATTTGAAAGTTGCTAAGAGAATAAATCTTAAAAGTTCTCACCACAAGCAAACAAAATTCTGTAACTATATACGGTGATGGTAGCTAGACTTATTCTGGTAAGCATCAGCAACACATACAAATATTGAGTCAAAAAAAAAAGACAGAAATAAGGAGAAACAACAATGAAAGAAGCAGCATAAATATAAAAAACAAATAAACCACAGATTTGGAAAATTAACCCTTACTTATAAAAATCAGAACTTGACTACTATTAAATTTATCCTTCTAAGGACACAAATTATCTGAATGTTAGTGGATACTGATGTTATATAAGTTTCTGACTTTTCAGATAAATATTTATAAGTAGAGATCACTTCACTGGAATATAATAAGGTAACTTGTTAATTCTAATTGTTAAGGAGATGTCTTTTCACATGATTTTTAATTTCTAACATTAAGGGTCATTAATAAACTAGAAATGATGGGTGACACTATTCTTTTTAAGAAAACCTAATTTAATGTAACATGAAAGCAAAAGGGTCAGGTAAAATAAGATTTCTACAGTCAAAGGTTCAAATGCTTCAGGTATCATGAATAGCCAATACAGAAATGGTCTCTTACACTAAGCTGGTTTTTCCTAGTCTACATGCACTGGAAATGTTTCGCTTACATGCTTTTTTGAGTACACTCACAAATTCTTTCCTGGAAATCATACTATTTTCGTGATAAGAGACTTTGTGACTAGAACACTTTATATAGACTACAGTAATTATTCAATTGAATTTTATTGCTGATAAACAGCAGTGTAAAAAAAGAACACTACAGGAAGGAAGCTTAGTTTGAAAAACAATTTCAGTATTTTGCTTCAATACAAGTGACTATTTTAAAACTGTGGTTAGTTAGTGTCTCCAGGCCTTTTCACCTGTTCTAGTATTGCTCAAAAGTGTCGTCCTGGTTTTAGTTTTATCTGCAACATCATCCCCAAGCCGCTTTTTAAGTACAAGTTAAGTACCTGACATTAATGGTCAATAACTATTTTCTAAGAGGCAAAGGAGGAAGTAAAAAAGGGCAACAGGGTATAATTTCATGGCTTTAAAAATTTTTGATATTCAAAATCAAGCAGCACATTAAAAATAAAAATCACATATTTGTAATAATAAAGTGCTTCTTGAAATGATTCTCAACAACTGCAAAGTTGCTTATTATTATGATAATAATAATACAAACCAGACTGTAATTATGGTCACTAAGAAATGAAAATGATTAATAGACACCTTAAGTTTGTTAGTTAACAATTAAATTTCTCCAAACAAGTTAATCTGAAATAAAGCACTTTCCCCTAACCTATAAAGCCATTATTTTAAAACTCCAAGATTTATAAAATATACTGATAGGTAACAAAATTATGATTATTTTATTGCAATATTTATTCAGCCTTTACTACACTGAATCTTTATGTGTTCAATCGTGGTTAAGATAAAAATTTGTAAGTTGATATATTTGATATTGTTAATTTAAAAAAATCGCCATTTAACTTTTTTTGTTAAACTGTTATTTAAATAACTATAAAGTATATTATGCTCTGAAATTATAATTAATCTCAATTGATTTAGTGGATTATTTATAAGTCTTTTGTCTTCTATTTTTCATTCATATATTTTACATATGCAAAGTTTTAAAGTAATAATTTTAGTTATTCTTCAACACAAATCTAGAAAACAAATCCATACAGCCTTGTTTTATTGTATAAAACAGAAAGGTTAAGTAAATTGAGCGTGGCTTCATACGCTGGAAGCTGGATTTCATTCTAACGCAAAGCTTTTTATTGTCACGGTTAAAACAATTTTTTCTCATATTTGTATCTCTGTTACAACTTTTAAAGCCTCTTGCATCCTGTGGCTTTAGTTTTATTAAGCAGGTAGATTAGCGGTGGGCTGGAGGGTGGGAGGGTCGGGGGGGGTAGGGTTAGCTAAAGTTTAACTGTGATTACAATAAAAATATCCTACATAGCCACATTCTCATAAAATAAGAATGCAACTTTTTTGTATACTCATAAAATCCTTGCGATTTGTAAAACCTCTGCTATAGTTCTAAAAATACCAATTGTCAAAATGCTGTGACTTTATGATTTTCGTCAGCAGAGAAAATGAATGCTACTATATATTCTTCTAACAATATAATTTAAAAGTACGATAATTGAAACTTTTAAAAGTCAGGAGGAGTTCATTATTAACAGAATAATATAACAACAAATTTATTTAAAGATTTCAAAGTTTCTTATTCTCAACAGCTGATGTAATTTTCATTTTTCTTTAAAAATGCTTAGAAAAATATTCAGTCATCCCACTATGAATCTCAATATTTAATAATGTATAACTCTCAAATCAGAAAGGTACCACTGAGAATCTCAGATCTGATATCATTTTTAGCATGTTTGGGATGAGAGACTAGATCGTAATAGTAAAAAGACCTTCAAGGTACTGCCATATATCACAGACCGGGCAGGAGTTACTCAGAGCTATAGGAAATCTTTAATATTATTAAAGCTGTAAAGGCCAATTATAGCTCTGTTTGCAATCATTCTTAAAAATAAAAAATAAAAGTTTCATGACTCCTCCAAAGGTTCATTTTTATGATATTAATGCATCAGATCATGATGCAATCTGTAATTTTTTACTTGACACAGTTTTTAAGAGGCACAGTTAAAATTTCTACAATTTACTTGACTAGAAAAGTAGATTTATTATATGTATTTTTCCATTTAACTTCCATGTTTTATGAAGTAAAAATGACTATTATCCCCATTTTACAGATGAGGAAATAAAAGTCTGAAAGAGGTAAACTATTCCCCCTGGTCACAAAGGGAAACGCTGGAAGTGAAACTGGAACCCAGAGATGTAAGTGCAGAGCTCTGCTCTGAACCACTATGCTGTGTCATATTAAGTAGCTGAATTAATGACATTTTTCAGATTTTATCATTTAAAACTAATTAAAACTGTGACTCTATTTTATCACTTAATTATAGTAAAGTTATATTCTTAATTACAAGAATTTTTTTAATTAGAGAAAAAAAGCTAGCAATATAAATAGTTCAAAAAGTAGTACACAATGATGTGATCGCTGAAGTATGAAATTAAATAAATCTAAAGAAGTGATGAGTTGCTCTGATGAGTGTGGCTCAGTTGGCTGGGCGCCTCCCAAAGAGCAAAAGGTTGTGGGTTAGATTGCTGGTCAGGGCACATGCATGGGTCGCAGGTTCAGTCCTGGTCAGGGCGCATATGAGAGGCAACCAACTGAAGTTTCTCACATCAGTGTTTCTCTCCCTCTCTCTTCCTCCCTTTCCCTCTCTCTAAAAATACATAAATAAAATCTTTAAAGAAGTTATGACTTTTCTCTTAGTAATTATTAAAGTATTTGCTTTAAGTGGTCATTGCTCTTAAATTAAAAAATAATCCACAAATTCTATAATGAAAACAACAACATAGGCCTCATTTTTAGAAAACTTTAAGTAAAAGGATGGCATCAATTTAAGTTAAACATACGTGAAATAACACAAAACAGCATTTAAAACAATGCAATGTAAATAACAATCAGAAATGGTGCCAAAGAGTATAGACTGCAGTCACAGAAAGTTTTGTTCTCCATTATCTATCGGAACAGAAAAATAATACTTAAAACTTGAATGATATACAAAGTCTAGAGAGTTTTTTTCTAGTCAGTAGTTACTAGTTACTCGGGAGTGAAATGCTTCCTTTCAAGTTATTTTATATTATCTCTTCCTGAGCCAAAACATTAGTCTTGTGTGTGCAGAGCTCCACTTTAAGCCACCACAAAACTTAAACACTCTGTTCCCACTAAGTTGCTCCCAGCTACCGTTTCCACCCAAGGGAAATGTTTTCCTGTGGTGATTTTTCTCTGTTCACTTCTCAGAAATACCAACAGCAGCATGTTTGCAGTATAGTCAGTATTGAGGGACAGCAAATGCGATGCTACAGTACCTTCGCAGGACAGGCCATGGGAGGTGACGCCGGAAAGACTCTCTCGGCATACGTTACAGAAAGTGGGTCGGGCATGGGAGCAGGCGTACCAGTTGTGCATCCCTGAGAAATGTTCCACATTAAACTGGGCCACCTAAAAATGAGATGTTAGCACAGATCTGCCAAACAAGAGAACGAGACTACAGACACTGAACATTTGGAATGTATATAATTGTGATTAAAATTTCAAATCCATATTTTAATAACTAAAACAATTTGTTTTAAGTAAAACTAATACAATATGAGGTTTAACCAAGTTACTGAATGAATCTACACATACTTATTTTTGCAGAATATAGCATCAGCTCTTCAGTTAACATTCTCTAAGAACACAAGATGACAGAAGAGATGCTACTCTACCTCATAGGGTTCTCTGGTCTGTACAGACTTCAGAGAGCTGATCCAATCCTCCATCTCCTTTCTGTTCTCAGCGCATAGCATTAGTCTTCTGAATGGAGTGATTATCTGAAAGGGATAATTCAATCTAATGATTGTTAACAACTGACAAGAGAGATTATTGCAAAACCAACATCTTGTAAAGCATTTCCATTTCTAGTTTCTGAGTCTTTATTTCCTTGATGAATAAAAGTAAGAGTCTCTATAAAGCAAATTGCTTTAGATCTATGAGTATGATGCAGTGTGGTCTGGGAAAGAAAATTCTAAGGAAACTTTTCTTGACTTTGATCTCATTGCTATGTACTCACCAGGCTTTTTAGCCCTTTACCGAAGTCTATGAACATAAATAAGCAATGTATTCCTATTTCATAAAATATGTCTTAAAAATTGATTCTAAATATGCTTCAAAATAATTTATGGTAAGATTAGAATTAATGCATAGCTGTCAATGTGGAATTATTATCAAAACTGAAAATCAAAGGAACGCACAATCGTGGTTTCATAATTGGCTTACATAATATCAGGGACATTGTTATTAAACTGCCTATCTTAATATGATTTATATGAAGGATTTTTTTCCCATTTTGTAGGACTCCATCCACTTTAATACATTTTACTGAGAGCAGGGAAGACGAACTAGCATAAAAGTCTTTTAGTTGGCTTTAAGGGAAAAAAATTGTGACTTTCATCTGTTTTCATATCATTAAAGAAGGCAATTTAATTAAGAATCTTAATGCAAGTGAAATGGAAACTTCATGTTGTTATAGCACCAAAAGTGATTCAAAGTAGGATTCCAAAATGACTTGAAAGAGCCCCCATTTATGTGTGAAAATATTCTGGTTGTAATCTTGAAGTTGATAAACTCTAAGCATTTACTACAATAAGGGACCATTTATTTACTTGTGGAAGAGGAGCAAAAAAATGTTACATTCCTACCCAGAAACTATTCCCAAATAATGAATTACATATTTATTTATATAGCAAATAAATTTTCTCAGGTTAAAAGCCATTTCATTAAGTGATAATCTACATATTGCATTATAGAGCAGATTTCCCAAGTCATGAAAGAGCAATAAACATCTTATTAAAAAAAGGAACCCTTTCCAAAGGGAGTAAACTAGCAAGCCTCAGTCACTACTTACTGTTTAACTTCAAAAATAAGTCCCTTGCTCAAAACTATAGAAATCAGCCCAAGCTTCGCTACTCACCAGTCACAGCCTCCTCTCATCTGTCATTAGCTTAGGCTGCACAATCCTTCCCTAAACCATGAGCCCTTAAATACATCTGACAGGCACTCCCACTTACATAGAGCTGGTCAGAGTCACATGAAAGAAGAGCACCAATAGTAGTTTTGGGTAACTGCATATGAAATTGAACAGAACCTTCCCCTTGCACTTTCTTCTGTTTTCCAGTACCGTCTCTGGATAAAGCTTATTAGCAGTTGGTCACTTCTCTTCTTGAATAAATAGTTAATGCAAAGAGCAATGCAGCCCTCATTACTTAGGAGCCAAATGGATTCTTTATTGCTTCAAATGTTGTTCTGAGACAGCTCAACAAAAGCAGCAGAGCAATACCATTAGAACATAATACACTCCTGGCTCTGATGACTGGCACGGCACGCTCAAAATCTCAACGTTTCACTGGACAGAATACATCTGATATTTTATTAACCTCAAGTGCTTTATTTATTTACTTAGCTATCCTATCTAATGTAAATATAAAAACGCCCTGTCTTTCATTTTGATGTTATAGTGAGACAAACATTACTCAGATAAATAAACCAGGCTCGCTATCTTATTCTTTAATATCATTTTTGCTTAATTCTAAGTAAAGCAGGATGTCTGAGGTTTTAACTATCTTCAATGCCTTTGTATTCTTTCCAAGTCATCATGAATTCAATAAAAAGGGAAAAAGAGGGATAAATAGCTTCTCATTTTTCTTGTCACTTTTGGAACTACATAATGCCTCAATTCTAAAGGATTTCAGCAGTAAGAATCATGCGTGTTTCTTATACACTGATGACGTAAAACATCAGCAATTTCTCCATTTTAATAAACATTTGTTTAAAATGGATAATCATAAGGAAGTAAAGATTATATTTTTAAAATAATAATTAAGTTTTAAGAGCTAAAAGAGATTAGAAATAATTTTGATTTAAGAAATCCACTGATTATAAAGTTACATTAAAAGAAGTAGGTATGAAAAAGAAAATGCTTCATAAATCATGAGATGCAAGGGGGTCTGGCTTTTGGGGCTGCACCACCAAAAACACCTCAGTCAACAGCTCAGAGCTGTCTGGGCCTAACTGAAGACAGGCTGCCCGGGAAGCCTGGAACATTTTCTGGATGGGCCCTTTCCCCTCTGAGGTCATCCCTCATTAGCTTTCAATGCTCCAGATGCCCTCCCCACCTTTCACTTAAATTCTTCCCCATTCCCAACCTTGGTAGGAAAGGGAATGACTTGTTAACTGACAGGCAATGGTTGTATTCTAACTAAACCCCATTGCACTACAGCGGTTTCTTGTCCAAATCTTTATTAGGAAAACATCTGGAGAGCAGCGAACTCTGAAATTTTGGGGGGGTCCTTACTCAAAGTACATCTGACTCGGTCTTTTTATTCTGACAAATGAGTAGGATGGAGAGATGGAAGGACAAGGAGATGAGGGGAGGGAGTTATTCCCAGGGAAGACTGTCCGAGCCTGTTGGGGGCCAAGGCCAGGATGTTTCTGGAACTAGAGGACTTTTTACATTTCTTAAGAATCTGCAGCTTACTTCTCATTAAGTATTCCTTAGCCCCTGATCTCACCTCAACCCCAATCTTATTCTCTTCCTACTATTCCACCATTCCCAAATAATTTTTTCAGGCACGTCTAAATTTACTTCATCAATTAGTTTTGTCAAGCTCTAACCACCACTCCACCTCAGATCCCAGAACATATCTGTCTATCTGTTCATGCATCCCAGCATTTACTGAAGCCCAGGGCGGTTCGAACCATATGGGCTTTGCCTTAATAATCTAGAAGAAAGACAATGAAGCAAAGCGAGATTTACTTGTCTGAAAAAGTGCTATACAAGTAGGAGTACAATGGGGAGATAGGCAATCAGTTTGCCTCCTAAATGCTACCCAAAATAACATACAAACGCTCCATTAATAGGGATATTACTCCACGTTGAGAGTTACTGGCCTGTAAGGGTTAACCAACAACAATACTACTATACGTGCATAAGAATCAAGAACTTCTCAGTCTGGTAAATCCCGTGACTATATGAGAGGTATAGGCAATATGGCATTAAGTACATAAAATTTTGTAGAAGAGTAGTATTTCAATTAAGGCTTTAAATACAGAAGCTTTTTAATTTGATGTAGTTCCATTTATTTATTTTTTCCTGTTTTCCCTTGCTGTAGGAGACATATCAGGAAAAATGTTGCTATGCAAGATATTTGAAATTTTACTGCCTGTGTTTTCCTCTACGATTTTTATGGTATCACGACTTATATTTAAGTCTTTTATCCATTTTGAGCTTATTCTGTTGTATGGTGTTAGTTGGTGGTTAGTTCCACTTTTTTGCATGTCCCAGTCCAGTTCTCCCAACACCATGTATTGAGGAGACTGTTTTTACTCCATTGTATGCTCTTGCATCCTTTGTCAAACATTAATTGACCATAAAGAGCTGGCTTTATTTCTGGGCTCTCTATTCTGTTCCATTGATCTACGTGCCTGTTTTTATGCCAGTACCGACTCTTTTGATTATAGTGGCCTTGTAGTATAGTTTGATATCAGGTATTATGATCCCTCCAACGTTCTTCTTCTTTCTCAAAATTGCTTAGGTTATTCTGGGTCATTTTTGGTTCCATATAAATTTTTTGAATATTTGTTCTAGATCTGTGAAATATTCCATTGGTTTCTTAATATGAATGGTGTTGAATCTATATATTGCTTTGGGTAGTATTAAAGAAATCATCTTCAAAAGGAAAAGGGAACTGACTGTATGGAAGAAAATATTTGCCAACGATACATTGGACAAGGGTTTAAACTCCAAAATATATAAAGAACTTACATATAACTCAACACCATGAAGACAAATAATCCACTTAAAAAATGGGTAAAGGATCCAAATAGACACTTCTCCGAGGAGGACATACAGATGGCCCATAGACATATGAAAAAATGCTCAATTTCACTAGCCATCAGAGAGATGCAAATTAAAACCACTATGAGCTATCGCCTCACACCTGTTACAATGGCTATCATTAATAAATCAACAATTAAGTGCTGGTGAGGGTGTGGAGAAAAGGGAGCCCTAGTGCACTATTGGTGCCACTTGAACACAGCCACTTGGAAACCAGTAAGGAATTTCTTCAAAAAACTAAAAATGGGACTGCCCTTTGACCCAGCAACTCCACTGCTGGGAAGGTGCCTGAAGAATATCAAAATACCAATTCAAAAGAAATTATGCACCCCCATGTTCACAGCAGTGTTATTTATAATAGCCAATACTTGGATACAGCTGAAGTGCCCATTAGCAGATGAGTGGATTAAAAAATGTGTGGTACATTTACACAATGGAATATTATGCAGCAGAAAGAAAGGATTTCCTACCTTTTGCAACGGCATGGATGAAACTGGAGACTATTATGCTAAGTGAACTAAGTCAGTCGGTGAAAGATAAATACCATATGGTCTCACTTACAAGAGGAATCTAATGAACGAAATAAATAAATGAGTAAAAGAGAACTAGAAGCACAGAATCATGGAACAGACTGACAGCTGCAAGAGGGGAGTGGGTAAGTGGGGACTGACTGAAGGAAGGCGAAGGGATTAGTCAAAGAACATATATGAAGTTCCATGGACATGGACAATGTTTGAGGGACTGATTATGGAAGTGGGGGGAGGGCGGGATGGAAGGGGTGAAGGGGGGAAAAGTGAGACAACTGTAATACTATAAGCAATAAAATATTTTTTTTTAAAAAGTCTTTAAATACACACACATGCCCAGGAGAGAAAGATACATAGCCAAATCTTATGCTGGTTGCTCTGTGAAGGAATTACAGATTTTAATTGTAAATTTTTACTGGTTTGTCTGTAATTTCTAAAGTAAATATGTAGTACTTCAGTAATAAAAATGTTATATCTTTTAATAAAAGAGTAAAAATTTAGAATTTAAAATTTTGTGTTATTTCAAAGGGGCATATCTCACACTCTACTGCACATTAAGATCATCTGGGAGATTTTTAAAAATCTCAATGTTCGGGCAAACAATTAACTCAGAACATATAGGGATGAGACACAGCTACCAGTTGTTGTTGTTGTTTTTAACTCCCAAGTGACTCTAAAATGTAGCCAAGTCCAATAACCAGTGCTCTAAAGATATTTTGTTTTTTCCCCCATAACATCGTTAGAACTTGAGAAATGAGGGAAGTTTCTGCAGAAGTGAGTTACAGGGAATTGCTAATCTGCCAATTCCCAGCTGGAAACCACTAATGTAACAGCAGTGATTCACAGCCTAAACTGTGAAGTCGGACTGACCTAGACCAAGCGCCAACGGTGCCCTTTCTTATCTGCGTGGCTGTGGGCCTGCTTCCCGGGCTCCCTGAAGTTCAGTGTCGCCTCTGCTAAGCGGGGACAGAGCAGTAAGGAATCCACTGCTCTGCGGAGTGGTGTAAATTAGTGAGACAAGCCACGTATAACGAATTCAGAGGCGTCTGTTACAAAGCCAAAGCTCGGGAAGTGTTAGCATCACAATTCTTAGCACTGACTAAAACTGAGTATATATGTTTACAGATTTCTTCTGTAATGAACATATTTTTTTACAAGTGTGGTCCACAGACAAAAATAACACAGCATAAGTCAGAAATAGAGGCATTTTTGCCAACAAAATAGTGACTGACTAGCAAACAACCAAAACAGAAATAATGATAATTACCTCCTTCTTACAAGATATTACAAAAATATCAACAAACAAATTAGGGGAAAAATATCCCCTCGCCTTAATTGCACGGTGTCGAACCTTACCCAAAGCAGGAATATAAGATGGTAAAAGGCTTACCAAAGTTAAGAGCATCAGATCCCCATAGGTATCATGCTCAAACTATACAAGACAAATGGTTGCTCATTTCAACTCAGATTATTTGATTCTGCAATGAAGGAAACTCTGCAACCTTCCCTGGCAATTTTAAATGTGCAACAACTTTTTTTGTTAGGCAATTCTTATTTCAATTCTAAAGTTCTTTACAACAAACTGATCACATCAGCCCTACTGCAGTTAATTATTGTTTGATCTTTAGTGATGAATCCTGAACTGCCACGAGTGAAACAGAAATTCACACGCAGTGAGCAGCCTTTCCTGGAAAGCAGGACAAAACAGAAAGTTTAGTTGTGTTATAACAATTTTTTATTGTCTGTATTTATTATAACTTAGGGGCTAGAACTTGACTTTTGTGAAAAACTGAATCAGGTATAATTATATGTCTCTTTAATACTAGGTTTGCTATAACTGTAACTGCCAACTGCTTAGTTTTAATACACCTCTTCCATCCTTCCTCATAAAACCTATATCCAACTGTTAAATTATATATGTTGCTTTTTCTCATTCTTCCTTTATGGAATGAAATAAATCACTTCGACAATGCAAATGTGCCAAATATAGTCATGCATCCTAGATGACTATTCTGAGGGCAGAGATACGTAAAATCATATTTCAAAGAGTAAACTGGGGTCCTCTACACCTCCAAGAGTATAGGTCCTCAACTATGTGCTGCACGTGAATCCAGCCAAGAGTTTCTTTCAAAACACCCAACCATGCTCCATACTAGACTCAGGGAATCGAAATCTCACTTACGGGGAAGGTGTGGATTATTTCAGATGTAATCTATAGTTTGGCAAAGCTACAGAGGTGACTGCTGCACACCCGTTTATCAACCGTGAAGGGCAGTAGAAGCAATCCAACTTTCCCATTAGTAAAAGCAGGATCTCATCTAAATAATGTCAAGAAAGTGCTGTCATCTTTATGGCTCCCTATCTGACTTTTCAGCACCTTCTGCTCTCAAATCTCCGGTGTTCTCAGCTGCCTCTCATAGTATTCCTTTGCATGGGGCCAATCTGAACTAGCCTATCACCTACAGCAGCACCCCACACAATATAACAGAGGTCCCGAAATGATGATCTCTGATTTTTTTGTTTGGCCATTATGTTTGAACCCTGAAGTGCTGTGTTATAAAACAACAACAAAATTAAAGTCTATCATTTTAGACAGGTATTTTGCTCACTCCCAGGACACACAGTTTAAACCTGTTTTCTTCAGCTGGCCACTTCATATACTTGTATTACCCAGTGGGCTCTGGAGGCATCTGAGATTGTAAGTCCTATACTGACTCCTTTACCTTCTGGGGTTGATGATCTCCTACTTTATTATCCAGTTGCCTCAAGTCCCATGTGTTTTCTAAGGTGACAATTACTGACCTAAAAAGGCATTTTTTCTTGCAGTGTTAATAGACAATAAAGATTTAATGTATGTTTTCACCCAAGGGTGCTTGAGTTAGAAGACTAAGAAAATACAATGCCACAACAAATGTATTTCTGGCACCAAAATCAAAGAACGTGGCACAGGTATTTTCAACACAGTATAATTTAAATCAGCAACACCATACACATTTGTTTTATAGCTGAAAACAATGTGGAATATGCATTAAGTTCTTACGAGGAAAAACTAGTTCAATAAAATCCTGAAACAAATTTCACAGTATCTAAAATGGCGTAAAAAAAAAACAACTGACAAAGATTAATGGACTAATGGTAAGACTGAGATTGACAGGCAATTCACACACATGCAAGAACCTCAATATTAATCTGCAGGTTAAACTTACAAAGAAATTCTGCTACTCAGACAGTGCACTATGTAAATAAGATCTTAAATTATTTTTCTTGGTAGTATTCCCTTCTGGAATGATCTAAATCTAACAAGCAAAATAGAGACAGACAGGCTGACAGCTGAGGCGGGCGGTGCCGGTAGGGGTTAAAGGAGCGGAAGGATTGAGCAAAAAAGAAATAAAGAGAAAGAACTCATGGACATGGACAACCATGTGGTGACTGCTGGGGGAGGGGATGGATGGAGGTGGAAGAGAGCATGGGACGATAAATGGTGATGGAATAAAATAAAATAAAGAAAAAAATGTGTATGTAACAAAAAAAATTAAATAAAAAAAATCCCCTCAGATGTCTGTTTAGAACCATGTTTAGATTCATACACAAACACATATATAACCCTTTACTGAGAGTCCAAGAGGCTCTTTGAAAATCATTCCACACTTTTGGTTTTGGCTGGCTGATCATCGTTCTAACTGATGAGTCATTTTGGCTGAATAACAACTTGCTGATCTTAGTACGCATTCCTGTAATGTAGACTAGGAGGTATCAAACATCCCCATAGTCTCTCAAAATAAAGAGGCAGGTATCAGTCATGAACATGAGGAAGTTTGCCCCAGTGCTGCTTATATTCCTACCTAAGAGGAAGGTATATATATCATTTGCGTATGATATTTATTCTTAAAAAATCAATTACTTATATATTGACATAAATAATTGAGAATTGTGCAGCACAGATATGAAATATTACTCACTTGTGACAAGTTTCTACAAAAAGTGAAAATATTGAAAAAATTTCTAAAGGATACTTTTTGAAAATAGGTAACACAATTATTCTAAGAAATCAATTATAATTATAGAATTAAAAAAAGACCTCTGGATGAGAGTGGACGATCTCTGCCAAGAGTATGTCTGTCTTCTTATCTACAGGAATTATCTACAAACTTACGGCAAAAAGGCTATATATCTTATCAATTTTTGCCAATAATCTTTTTAAATTAAGTATGAAGTTAATTTTGTTACAACACATTGAAGAGAAAAAATAAATGTATAAGTTAAATGAGTTGTCCACAATTAGTTAATATATCTCTTATATGAGGAGTTAACAAAAAAGTATCAGCATTGCTACAAGTTAAAAAAAGATTGTTTCTTCACTGTAAAATTGAACTGAGTAACTAACTATGGCCAAGTCAGTTAATGTTTTTCCTTCAAAGCTTCTGCATACCCAGGCTGTGTTTAAGAAAAAAATATAAAAACGAGGCAGAGTTAAAATTAGACAACCATATTTTTAGGGGTGCCTATTGAAGAAATTGGGGTCAGGTAAGAGGATCAGAAGTATCTGCCTTAAAATACTGAAGATAAAATAGACAGAAGAGAGACCAGATGAAGCAAGTGTGGCAACAAGCTGGGCAGTGAGGAAGTGGGGGTCTGGCAGAGTTATCCTGAGTTAGGGTATATCTGAAATTTTTCATAATTAAATCAAAATGTACTCAAGCAGATTCGGCAGCGGTCACTGAGCAGGTCGGACTTCTCTCCATCGCGCACCTCACTCCGCTTCCTCGGCAACCATGTCTGATAAACCCGATATGGCTGAGATTTTGAGAAATTCGATATGTCGTAATTGAAGAAGACAGAAACGCAAGAGAAAAATTCCACTGCCTTCCAAAGAAACGACTGAACAGGAGAAGTAGGTGAATCATGATGGGGCCTGCACCGCCAATGTGCACTGTACATTCCACAAGCATTGCCTTTTTATTTTACTCCTTTTAGCTGTTTAACTTTGTAAGATGCAAAGAGGTTGGATCAATTTAAGTGACTGTGCTGCCCCTTTTCACATCAGAACTATTGATAATGAAGGCCGCACCTGCCTCTCCCATCTGCCTCTGGCTGGCAGGGAAGCAAAAGACCTTGCACGTTGGTGGAGGAAGAGGCTGGGGTGGGATGACAGTGAAATCTAGAGTAAACACCAAGCTGGTCCAAGGGGTCCTGCAGGCTGTAAAATGCAGTCTAATCAGAGTGCCATTCTTTTTGTTAAAATGATTTTAACAAATGATTTTAATTATTGGAATGCACAATTTAAAATAGGAATGCACAATTTAAAATAGGCAAATAAAGTTTTAAAACCTGAAAAAAAAATGTACTCAAGCATTTGTGAACCCCAAGCAAAGTTCTTCAAGGACCTAAAAAGGTTTAGCCTTGTATCAACCCTATTCAACCCTTAGTCCTGAACTGAGCTTGCAGTCCCCAAACTCTGACCTCTTACCTCCCTTTCCCCATGAAATTCAAATAAGAGAAGTAATGTAGTTCCCTTGCTCCAGTGATCTACAATGTCCACAGAAACTAATGAATTAAGACTTCTGATCACTGGCGGAGATGGGCTGGGGTGGACAGAGCTGGAGAGCTATGCAAATCTCACTTCCAGATTCTCTGAACCTCAATGACTCTGCTTCAGATTTGGTCAGCAGACCACAAAACCTCTTCGGCAAAGGAATCTTGACTTTAGAACAATGCCATTTTCCATGTTAATTTGATTTCCCTATATAACCTATTGCTGGATTTTTTTATTGCCTTAGAATATCGAATATAAATAAAATATGAATTCTGATATCTGTTTTCATGACAAACCCCCCCCCACAGATTTTAAAGCTTAGTACCAATATTTTTACTACATACAGAGTATTTCCAAAGGATCTCACATTCTGAAAAGCAAATTTTCCTTCATTTAAGTTAAAAAATCCAATATACTCTAAAATCACAACTTAATGAATATTTTGGTAATAATATTATTGAATGTTAATACTAATAAATAAGTTTATTGGTTGTTTATTAACACAAAGTAAAGATATAAAAGCAGAATCCAAACAGTTTTCAAATTAGCAGCTGTATTCAACATTATATAATTGATATAGTCTTAGAATCTACTAAAAATGCAGAAGAGAGCAGTCTATTTCACATCTGCGTGGGACTACCCTGTCTTAGTGCTTTGCTTCAGAGCAACAGTCCTGACTGTCGTTTCCCAGAAGCCCCCGCTTCCCCAGAGGGCCAGAGGGGAAGGCACAGTGGAGCTGCGGAAGTACAGGCAGGCCCTCTGCACGTTGTGCTCCTTTGCCCAGCTCTCCCTGGAAACATGGCAAAAGCCTCAGAACATGAACAAGAAGGGCCTTCGGTGCTACTTGTTGGAGTATTCTATCACTTACATATATAAATTACATGCATAATAATAAACCACTGTTTCTTTGACGATGAATAAAGTTTGGATTCAAGTCAG
>PVJD01009696.1:0-60214 GCA_004026545.1 Mormoops blainvillei
GGAATGGATGGAAGATGTACTATCAATCAAAGTTCCAGGTGGCAAAACTGGGACAACCAAAGTGCTGGATGACAGAATCCGTGTCCAAAAATAACTTAGCAAACTGGCACGGTGGGCTGAAGCAAGATGAAGAACAATAGATCTGCCCTCTGCCTGAAGGTCTAAAACAACTTCATAAGCACAGAAGGAGGGGGTGTATGTTTAACAGCAACACACGTGAGGGAATTGTGGTTTTTATTGGGAGCTGATAAGTGAAGCAGCCTGTGAAAACACAACCTGGTGAACAAGAGGTGGGTCAGAGCCCCTCTGCTTTGTGCAGGTCAAATGGAGCTGGAAGAACTGGCTTTGTCTGAACCATTATTAAGGATGATATTGACACACTTCAAACCTTTCAGAGGAGAATAATGTGTTGAATTTGCCTACATCAAAATCGAGGATTTACATTCAGCAAAGAGCACCACAAAAGTACTGACTGGATGGATAACAGACTGGGAAAAGATAGTAGATAAAATTAACACCGAATTAGTAGCTAGAGTATTTAAGGAACACCTGCAAATCAACAAGAGAAAAACAGGAAACTGCCAAGAGTACACATAGACATTTCACAGAAGGGGGAACTGCTACCCCTGTAAGAAAAGATGCTGGGATTCACCACTAATCAAAAAAATGCAAATGAAAACAACAGGACTTCTCTTCCTGGTAATAGCAAGAACACTCGCCAGCAACCCTCCTGCTGAAAACAAGAAATACGCTAGGTAAAATGTTGACAACATCTTCTGTATAGAACCGACAGGATGGGACAGCATCACTCTGTAGGTCACAGGAGCCAAGGAGCGGGCAGAGAGGGCCACTCCCTCAGGACATCCGCCCACCAGGGGAGAGTGAACTCCCCTTTTCATGGTCTTTTCAGCTGACTAGTTCTCCATCACAGCCCAGGCCCTGCCCAAAGGGAGAGGGGAAGTCCACCAGGAGACCCATTCCCCCTAATAAACCAGGAAGAGGGTAAACTAGAAGTGGATCAACTTGCGAGCATTACAGCCTCCCTCTGTCTGGATGACCTTGGGATTCCCAAGCCTTGATTTGTGTAGTTCAGCACAGACAATGCTCCCAGGCTCCTGGGAGAAGCAAACATAAATTCTCTTTGGAGGAAATTGCCTTCATTCTGGCCCTCAAATTATTCTAGTAAATAATTTTTCAAATATAATGACCAACATATAGTCAAAGATAACTCGAGACACAAGGAAATTAGGCTCCAGCCCATTGCCTCAGAAGCCTAATTTCAGAGGCTCCCAGACTCCCAGTCTGACACCTGGGGGCAGGTGTGGCACAGTGTGGCCATCAGCAGCTGCGTGCCCCAGCATCCAGGGGTCGTGTGAATAGCAGACAGCATGGGTACATGTGGGTGCCACCAGAGTGCTAGGAAGTTGCCCCTGGCAGAGTTAGTCAGGTTTTGGGATAATAGTCTAACTTTTCAAAAAATGTACTTGAAGAAGGGCCACTTTATCTCATTTGCATAAGGGTGCCCTATGGCCTAGGGACAACCCAACCTAAAGACTTTAGATATGGAGCTGACTCATACAGATTATAAAATAAGTAAATTTATTATTTTAAAGTAATAGGTTGAATATATCTGCAGGAAATAGGAAACTAGAAAAAGCAGTATGACAGATTTTTAAAGAACCAAATTGAACTTCTAGAAATGATAAATGCAATAAATGAAATGAAAAATTCATGTCAGTGAGAAAACCACTTTATACCAATTAGAGAGACAAAAGGAGGGAGTATTTAACATTGGCCAGGATTCAGGGAGATGGAGAGGCACCTGTAGTGTTTTGTGTGATCAGCATGTATGTCCACTATCACCTGGCAGTCCTGACCCTGGGTCCTGACATGGGCACAAACCTGTACAAAGAGTAGCATGAGAACCTTCATTCCAGGCTTGCACGAGGTGAATGCCCTGGTGTTGCTGGCAGTGGCTTTATAAAGACACATATGGGAAGAATATTTTCATTTGGAATAATTCACTCTGTAACTTGTAGAAACTGAAAAAAGGAAAAAAGCTTCTTTCTCCTTTTTTAAAATTATATTTTCTTGTTTGTGCTATTACAGCTGCTCCAATCCCCCCACCCCGCCCCACTTAGCCCCCCAACCCCTCAGGCAATCTCTGCACCATTGTCCATGTCCATGGGTCATGCGTATATATTCTTTGGCTACTATTGGGTTGGCCAAAATGTTTGTTTAGTTTTTTTCCATACGTTGGCTCTAGTAGTGCTTAGTTGTCTTTAACTTCATTTGAAACCATTTTGTTAGGTTCTATTGTGACAGCTTTCATATCAGCATGCATTTTAAAAAGTTATCAAAATTGGTGAATTTTTGTGCAGCCATTTTAATATTGAAGATGGAAGAAAATATGCAATATTTTTGGCGTATTATGCTTTACTATTTCAAGAAAGGTAAAAACACAAAAAAAGATTTGTGCGGTGTATGGAGAAGTTTCTATGACTGATCAAACGTGTCAAAAGTGGTTTGTGAAGTTTCTTGGTACTATTGACATTCTGGCCAAATAATTCTTTGCTGTGGGCTGTCTCATGCATTGGAAGATGTTTAGCAGCACCCCTGGCCTCTACCCACTAGAAGCCAATAGCAGGAGATAGCCGACATACTCAAAATATCCAAATCAATGAAGTTATTGGTGGAAAGAAAAATGTGTCTTTTATTTTATAGAAAAAACAAAACAGACTTTTTGGCCAACCCAGTATGTTCCCTATGCTGTACTGTACATCCTCATGACTATTCTGTAACTACCAATTTGTACTTCTTAATCCTGTCAATTTTTCTGCCCATCTCACCACCTCCATCCCATTGGCCAACCATAAAAACATTCTCTGTATCTACGCAGTTTCTGTTCTGCTTGATTGTTTGTGTGATCAGTGATTATTTTGATTTTTACATTCAATTTTTGATAGATGTGTATTTATTGCCATTTTATGGTTCATATTTTTTATATTCTTCTTAAAGAAGATCCTTTAACATTTCATATAATACTGGTTTGGTGGTGATGAACTCCTTTAGCTTTTTCTTGTCTGGGAAGCTCTTTGTCTATTCTTTCATTGTAAATGATAGCTTTGTGGGTAGAGTAATCTTGGTTGTAGGTCCTTGCTTTTCGTCACTTCGAGTATTTCATGCCAATCTCTTCTACCTTGCAAAATTTCTTTTGAGAAATCAACTGACAATCTTATGGGAGCTCCCTTGTAGATAACTAACTACTTCTCCCTTGCTGCTTTTAAGATTCTCTATTTGTCTTTAGCCTTTGGCATTTTAAATATGATGTGTCTAGTCCTCTTTGGGTTCATCTTTTTGGAACTCTCTACACTTCCTGGACTTGTATGTTTATTTCCTTTGCCAAGTTAGGGAAGTTTTCAGTCATTATTTTTTCAAATATGTTTTCAATTTTTTGTGCTCTCACTTCTTCTGGTACCCCCGTGATGCGAACATTGGTATGCTTGAGGTTGTCCCAGAGGCTCCTCACACAATCCTCATTGTTTTGGATTCTTTTTTCTCCTTGCTGTTCTGATTGGGTGTTTTTGCTTCCTAATATTCCAAATAGCTGATTTGACTGTCAGTTTCATCCATTCTACTGTTGATTCCCTATAAATTGTTCTTTATTTCAATTAGTGCATCGCTTGTTTTCTGACTGGACATTTTTTATGCTGTTGCAGTTCTAAGTTCCTTGAGCATCCTTAAAACCAGTGTTTTGAACTCTGCATCTAGTAGATTGTTTATCTCCATTTCGTTTAGTTCTTTTTCTGGAGTTTTGTCTGTTCTTTCAATTGGGCCATGTTTTTTTGTCTCCTCATTTTTGGCAACATCCCTATGTTTGTTTCTAGTATTAGGTGGAGCTGCTACTTCCCATACTTGGTAGAATGGACTAAGGTAGTAGGTGACCTGTAGGATTCAGTGGTACAGCCTTCCTCATCACCCAAGCAGGGTATTGAGGTGCGCCTATTGCTTGGGCTGTGCACACTCTCCTTTTGTAGTTGGGCCTGTTGGCATGTCCAAAGTCAGTTACCACTTGTGTTCTGTCCAGGGCCACCTGGTATGAGCTACAAGGTGATCTGCAGATGGTTGCTACTTGTGCTGGGTTTGTAGGTGCTCAGGCAAGGCCAAGCTGTGAACCAAGGCTGGCTGCTCCTGGTGCTGGGCCTGGGTCCATTTAGCAAGAGGTTTGGGGCTCACTGAGGCCAGATGCTGCTTGTTTGAGAGAATTTAGGAAAATCTGAAGCATGAGCCAAGACAAGCCATTCATATGAAAAAGCCACTGGAAACAGTTTGGGTGGGCCTGAAATTTGGGTGAGATCACCAGGGTGGGGCAAACAGTATGAGCCAGGTTTATGAAGTCTCAGATACGGTGCCTGCCTGTCAGCTCTGTGTGGGGAGGGGTCAGAAAAGTCACAATGGCCTTTGCCAGCATTTCTGTCTGGGAGAAAGCTGGTCCCGGCTCTTAGCCTGATGCTGGACAATTCAGTTCTTCCTTATATGTCTCTGGTGCCTTTCAAACTGCTGCCCCTGTGCTGGAGCTCAGAGGGAGTGAGTTCGAGTAAGTCTTTGTGCAGGCCCTTTAAGAGGAACTACCTGGGACTCTAGAAGTTTCTGTCTTCCATGGCCTCGATCCTCACTGGTTTTTATAGCCAGAAGTTATAGTGACTTATCTTCCTGGCACTGGAATCTGGGCTGGAGGGTCTGGTGTGGGGCTGGGACCCCTTGATCCTGAGATATCCCTCCCCATTTTTATCTGCCACGTGTGGGCATGGGACCAGCCTGTTTCACACGTCCTCCCCTCTTACCATCTCGATGTGGTTTCTTCTTTAATTCCGTAGTTGTAGAACTTCTATTCAGCTCAATTTCTGGTGGTTCTGATTGATGGTTTTTCTGTAGTTTAGTTGTAATTTTGATGTGGTTGTGTGAGGAAGTGAGCTATATTCACCTATGCTGCCATCTTGACTGGAAGAAAATGCTTTTCTTTAAGGGGCTCTAACTAGATAGGAATCCAAGGGTTTTTTTCACGTTGAGATGAATACAAAATTGAATTTTAACAATATTTTATTTGTATGGTTGTCATGGTATTAAAATCATTTATTTGGTTTTGTTCATGTGATTATATATTTGTTATAGAATACATAATCCAGATTATATGATGTGGTTGTTCGAGAAAAATAAAATATTTTTACCATGTCAGTACTTTTTTTATAATGGTGGTTGGTCTCCTCAGAGTCTGACAAAGTAAACTTATGGTCAAAATGCAAAACTGACCAATTCGTTGGAGACAGTTACTTTCCCACTGACTCCAATTATTTGTATCATTTATTTTTGCTAAATATATGAACAAAATCATCTTTTCACATTTCTGGTAAATGATGAAATTTCGTTATTTAGTTAATTATTTAATACTATTAAAATGTTAAGTCCATATAATAAAACATAACCTAGAGCTAAATCTGAGATTTGAAGAACACGTATCAAATATGTCAGGATATGAGGGTGTTAGGCTAGAAGGAGCAGCTAGAGAGGAAAGGAAGGCAGGACCCTCACCATTGCAATCTAACAAAGAACTTAATAAAGGGCTAAAACAAAAGTTCACACATTGTCCCAGGAACCCTGAGCCTGGTCCGAAGGCAGCCAGGCGTTCCAAAGAGCAAGTGAAACTATGATAGTATGTGGGGTAGGGGGGTCCCTTGAAAGTCTGTGTGTATCATCTCCACTATCTGAGGAAAGAAAAGCCTTGAGACTGTGTAGTCATCCCAAGGCCTGGAAGGGGGAAGGGGAGGGGGACTATAGTGCCCAAGGGAAAAAAGCCCATTAAACAGCTTCGGTAAACTGTCTGCCTTGCATCACATATACAAAGCGAATAAATAGAGTCTGGAGCAAGATAAGGATTCAGACTGACAGACCTCAGACATACCTATGTTTGGGTAGTCATGTCCCCCAGGAAAACTGGCACCACCTTTAACCATCACTCAATATGTAACCCTCTCACCCGCATCCTACCAACTACATAAGTCCTCAGAACAAAGGACTTGCTCTTTTGGCTTCTTGGTTCTTTTTGCCACATGGGGGGACCCTGGGCAGCCGGCCTCTGGCCACTCTTGCTACTCTTGCTTTTGCTTTCCTATTAGAACTTAGCATTAATAAACTTTGCTTGAGTGCTAATCGACTTGTGACCTGTAATAGTTTACTGTGTCAGCGAGAAGAGCTGAGTTTCTGGAAGTTGCCCCTGTAACAAGGGCAGCCTGGCTGCGACATTTGTCACACCAGTGATCGCCAGGTTTGATTCCGCTGATCTGGCTGGCTAGGCAGGTGTCCCCTTCCTCCCTCTCTGTTCCATGTGCATCCCTCCTGAAGCTGCACTCTTGGTTGAGAGGATGGCCTTCCCAACTAGAGGAGAGGACTGGGCCTCGGTCAAGGGTATACGAGGAGCTGCACTCCCCTGCTAGAACCTCCAAACTAGCTCTTGAATATATATCAAATAACAAACTCTAACTTCTGGCAGAAAATTGATTAAAATCAAGAGACCCAGACCAGTGCTTTAAATAAACTCATACCATATGTGTTTTTTAAAAGTAAATATATAGCATTTTGGTTGGTGTAGCTGAGTGGATTGAGCGCTGGCCTGTGAACCAAAAGGTTGCTGGTTAGATTCCCAGTCAGGGCACATGCCTGGGTTGTGGGCCAGGTCCCGGCTCAGGGTATGTGAGAGGCAACCGATCGGTATATCTCTCTCACACTGATGTTTCCCTCCCTCTCCTTCTCCCTCTCTTCCCCTCTATCTCTCTCTCTCTCAAAAAAAAAAAAAAGTAAGTATGTACATATAGTTTATTTGTCAAGAGTAAATGACAGCTTTATTTAGAATCTTCAAGTACAAAAAATGAAAACTTATATACCTATAATTGTTAAGAAAAGTTAATTGTTCTGAGACTACTAAGGCACTGTATTCAATTATCCTTTAAGATATAAATTATCTAAATTTTTATATCTTTAAAATTCAGATGTTTATAGTTATTTTCATAAGAAATATTGTTAATGGCCCTGGCTGGTGTGGCTCAGTGGATTGCGTGCCGGCCTGCGAACCAAAGGGTCACCGGTTTGATTCCCAGTCAGGGAATATGTCTGGGTTGCCAGCCAGGTCCCCAGTGGGAGGTCTGTGAGAGGCCACCACACATTGATGTTTCTTCCCTCTCTTTCTCCTTCCTTCCCCCTCTCTCTAAAAATAAAGAAAAATAAAATCTTTTTAAAAATAATATATCATAATGAAAATGCTGTGATAATACCCAGGTTCAAAAGTACTTATCACTAGAAAAAGGGTTTATATACTTGGATGTTTTTACTTTTAAACATATTTTATTTCATCAATCACAATAAAGCACACTGAAGCATGGAAAGCCATCATGTTATATAAAATTGAATACAAAAGCTTAGGATCATGTTACCAACCGGATAATTATATCAAAAATAAAAAAGTTCCATAAGACTATTGAGAGGTTAGAGTTTCAGGTACATAATACATTTTGAAACACATTCCCAAAATTTTATCTTTATTATGAACAGAAAAAATGTTCATCTTGGAATATAAAAGCTACCAGACAGCCATAACATGGATGAGTTTGGTATTTTCAATGGCACTGGCACTGCTCTGTGGTGTAACGCCCTGCAAAGTGACAATGAGTGGGCAGCAGGAGGAACCATCTAGATTCATGACAAACCAGAACCTTAAAAACTTCTAACAACAGTGGGTATGTTATGTCACCCACTCTGGCTTATGCATTGACCTTATACTTAAAAGTATTTTTCCATAAATGGCAGTAACTGTGACCACTTGCCAGATACAGAATAAGTGATATAGAAAATAAAAACAGCAAGGTACTTCTAACATTTTAATGACTTTTGCTCGAGACGACCCCTGTTACCAGGAAACTTTGTTTTACATAAAATTGGAGCTCTTATGGTTCCCACCGGTGCCATGAAGGCCTGGTTTTGGTGTGTCTTGGAGGTAGCTTTCTTTTTAGAGAAAGAGATTATTTCTTCTTCCAAACGTCTTCTCTGCTCTTCAAGCTTCATTCTCTCTTCCTGGTGAACTCTTTTAAGGGCTCAAATTCAGCCTGTAGCTCTCTTTCAGGTTCTTTCAGTATTGCTTCTTTCTCTTTTACCCACCGTGCAAACACCTGCTTCATTTCTTCTTCCTTCCCCAGACAGATGTTCCCCATAAAAGCCGTGTCTTTGGCTTTGTAGGTCTCTCGAATACTGAGCGGCTTACTCTCTGGGCCCATGTTAGTAAAGCCCATTTCCTCCAGTTTGCAGCACCTGGACGGTTCACAGTGCCTAGTGTGTGCCTATTCTCACAGATCCTCCAAGTTTGTACAAATGAGCATTCGTGGAGCTTTACAAAGTAGCAGTGGTTTTCATTGTCCATTTGCGCATAACCCATACTTCCTACAACAGCAAATGGCAAGTATCCATTCACCGAAACCCTGATTTTAGCAATAGTTTCACCATCTGTTGGGAAGTGGTATATTTGGTCATCATTTCTGACCACTTCACTCATAAGCTTAACCTTAAACTTCTGTAGTTAAGTTTTAGAAATTCCATCTGCTTTGGAGTCACTGGCATAATGTTCACCTTGTCAAGGCTCTTCATTAAGAGATCAAGTGTCTTCAGAGACAGAGGAGAGGCACATGTAAATATGCGAATCATGGTGGTTAAAGACAGAATGTTTAGTCTTCAGTTCTTGGAATTGGCCTCAAACTGAGCATCTATGTAGTCAGCTATTGGTTCTAGCTCTACTCTTTGTTTATCTGGTCACCAAATTCCACTGTATTCACAAAGGCCAGTTTCAGTCCAACAGTTCTTTCCTGAAGTTCATATGTCTGAACTTTAAGTCTAACATGTGGGTAAAAATGTGAGGATTCATGGTCTTCAAAATTAGTATTAAACAATATATCAATTAGCATTGATTTTTCAATTCCAACCTCTTTAACACAGAGAATATTTAAAACAGGAGCCGTCCTGAGAGTATCTGTTGACCAGCTGATCAGGTAAACTCTCAAATCCAACATGGCCAGACACAGTTAAAGATCGAAGATTTTCTCTTGTTTTTCTCTGTTCATCATCAGATACTTCTTAGGACATACTAGATTTTATTGCCCTGTGAGATTGAAAGAGTCCAAATCATACAAGCCAGTAAGTTGTAGACACGTCTGACCTGACTGCAAAGCTAGTGTTCCTTCTACTGTCCCAAGTTGTAAACCAGATGCATATTCACGGTGCAGCTGCCATGCCACCTCAGAGGTCATGGTCCCAGCAGGAGCTGGGCACAGCGGCTACTGGCAGGTGAACGGTGATCTCAGCCCCACTCCAGAGAGGCTGACAGGTTTAGGAACCAGGGAGGGTTTAGTGCACAGGTCAGGCTCATACCATATGTTTTAAGTAGTGAATTGAATCTACCTTATTAAAATCAGATCTCTCAACTTCAAACACAAAGTGCAGTTTATGTTGATAATATTTAAATAGTTGGCAATTCCTGAATACCCCTGGCTGGTCCCTGGAAGCTCATGCCTGGACAAGCTCAGTGGGCACATCCCAGCAGCCCTTCTGTGCCTGGGTAACCGGACTTACTACTAAAATGTATTGTCACCAGTCAGCCTTACTGTTTCCAGTTTGTTGAGTAAAATTGTATTGAGGCTTCATGCACAAACTCCTCATTAAGGTACAGAATTTACATTGGTTTGTTCTGTTGGATTTGGGATGCTCATCTCGGAGACATTTTTATTAGATTCTGGAAACTCTAGGGCAAGGGTGTCCAACCCATGGCCTGCGGGACACATTTATTGGGCCAGGATGGCCCAACACAAAATCGTAAATTTACTGAAAACGTTATGAGATTTTTTTTTCGTGATTACATGTCTCAATATATTTAATGTGTGGCCCAAGACACTCTTCTTCTTCCAGTGTGGCCCAGAGATGCCAAAAGTTTGGACGCCCCTGCAGGGGTTTCTCATAAGTATGATTCTTGCTGATTGCCTTTTTTGTACACAAACAAAATCCCAAATTGGAAAAAATGAAAGAAAACTAAAAACAAAAATTTCTCTACTTAAAATGCAATTCTTTTGTACTTTTATGAATTCTTTTTCTTTTTTTATTAATTATTTAACACATTTCTATGATCCATTGGGGTAACTGACCTGAATTAAAACTGAAACTGGGGAAAAAATACATATATAGTCCAAATGATGGTGTTTTTTTCCCAAATAGTTCTGAGGAACAATGCGGTGAATTTGTAAGAACATGAACTTTACAATCATTCGGACCTGGGTTAACTGAGGTTCCCCCATTAGTTGTAAATTAATAACCCTGTTGCAGTTTTTTTGTGTGAAACGGACTGTCACGTCTCTTGCAATTGTTATGAAGTTTGAAGATAATATGAGTAAAGTGCCTGGTTCATGGAAGAGAGTTGCTTTTTTTTTAAATACTCTCTTTAATTTTTAAAAAATATTTTATTTGTTTATTTTTAGAGAGAGGGGAGGGAGGAGAAGAAGAGGGAGAGAAACACCAATGTGTGGTTGCCTCTTGTGCGCCCCCTACCAGGGACCTGGCTCGCAACCCAGGCATGTGCCCTGACTGGGAATTGAACAGATGACCCTTAGGTTCACAGGCCAGCACTCAATCCACTGAGCCCTGCCAGCCAGGGCGGAAGAGAGTTTGTAATAGTATCATCTTGTATGATTCTTGCCAGGGTTTGATAGTTTAACCATGTTACTCTTGTGGGTTTTTATTTTCTTTGTTTTTACACATAGGATGAGCCGGTAGACTGCTCTTGCCCTTCTACATACTCTTTTCACTGTGATTTGAGACATACCTTCTTATGAGTTAATTTAGCTAATCTTCTACATAGTCTATGAAGTTCTGTCTCAAGCCACTGACATAACTCACGATCCGAAATTAGAAAACCCACAAGGAATTACTCCACCGTGAATGAGTTTGTGTTCATAGCAAAGAGCAGGATTAGATCCTCAACTACTTTAGATAACAGAATTACAAGATTCGAGCTATATGTATGGTAAAAATTATTGAAGCCATGAAACAAAGAATCAAAAGCATGAAGAATGAGTGGGAGGCAATAAAAAGGATTAGGCAGGTATCAATGATTACAAATTATTATTATAAACTCAGTGGATGGGTTAAACAGAAGATTAGCAGTAGCTGAGGTTGGAGCTGGGCACGAAGATAAATCTGACAAAACTATTAAAAAATGTAGCACAGCCCTGACCGGCATGGCTCAGTTGGTTGGGCATTGATCTGCAAAGTGAAAGATTGCTGGTTCAATTCCCTGTTAGGGAACATACCTGGGTTGTGGGTCCCCAGTCCTGGTGCGTACAAGAGACAAGCGATCAAAGTTTCTCTTCCTCTCTTTCCTCCTCCCTTCTCCGTCTCTAAAAATAAATAAAAAAATAAATCTTTTTTAAAAATGTAGCACAGAAAGATAAAGAGATGAAAATGTATAAAAGAGAGGAAAAGACATAGTGAATATAATGTGATGTTTTAACAAATGTTTGAAACTATTTGGCAGGAGAGGATAGAGAGAATGAGGGGGAATGGAGAAAATTCTCATTATTTATAAATTTATTCAATGACTATTTACAAGCCCCTAATGTGTGCCAGGTACTATTTTAGACTCTTACAACAGATAATGAGATGATGAGAAGAGATCACGGCGGAGCATCTCTCAGAACTAATTTTGCACAAGAAATATCAGTCTCAGGAAATGAATCCAATGATACACTGAACCCTCACCCAGGTACATCAGAGAGAAACTGAAGAAGTCAAAGGTGGGGGAATATTTCAACAAAAATCAGAAAGAAAACAAATGTTTTCCACAAAGCAAGAAGAGCTGGACAAATAGCATATTTCTCAGCAACAACTACAGAAATTAGAAAACATAGGAACATTGTCTTCATAGTTCTTAAAGGAAATATCTGGCAACTTAGACCATTACACCCAGCTAACCCATCACCTGAGAATGAAGATGACTTGGACAAACCACCAGTATGCAGTCTACTCCAGTTTAGATTTACCTAAATTCTTTCCAATTTTTGTCTGACAATTGGAGAAACATGAATATAGACTGAGTGTTAGATGGTGTAAGGGGTTATTTTGTTAGTGGTAGTGATACTATGGGTAAATAGGATATGTCCTTATTTTCACAAGATGAATACTCAAGAATTAGGGATGAAATATCATGATGCATGTAATAACTTTTTAAAAACCACAATGAGATATTATTTTATATAATTATATTGGAAAAAGTTTTTTAAAAATCTGAAAATTTCAGGTATTGTGGAGAGGAAATTTGTGCTGGCAGAGGCATAAACAGGCTAATTGGCAAGTGATTTGGTATCAAGTGGTAAAGTTGTAGATGCAATTTCGTCCTACCCATCCATGCTACTTTTAAAGTTTATATCCTAACAAAGTTCTCCTACATGCTGGTTAGAAGTTATGTGTATATGCCCCACCATCCTCAGCATGCATTTTTTCCAACAATTTCCAGTCTCTTGTTTATTGTATCTGCAGCAGTATCTATTACATAGAAATCTATTGTCTTGAAAACCATTAACAAAGGACATAATCTTAGCATAGAATTGGTACAATAGTGTTTAGATAACGTACTATTGTGTTCTGACATGAATACTTCATCACCTGTGATGTGGGTTGGCCAAAAATGCTTGATTTAAATCTAATCAAGCCTTTGCATCTAACTTACAGTGTAAAGGAAATACAGATGAAAGAGGAACATGTTAAATACCACCACCCAGAAACAATCAGACCCAGAAGGTAGGTTATTCTGCAGAAAGATCAGCCCTGCCTGTTCAGCTAATCAGTGTTATAAAAAAGGGGATTGTTTGACACTAAAAGAAGATTAGGGAACACGGTCCTTAAGCTGATGTGTATGTGGTTCTGGCTTGGATCTGATTTGGAAAACCAGATGTTATTGGAATAATTGGGAAAATATGAATAGGGAATGGAATCAGATGATATTAAGAAATTATTGTTTATTTACTTAGATTCATTCATATTAATTTGGCTATGTGATCAAAAGATCTTTTTCAAATGTAGACACAAATAGCCCTGGTTGGAATGGCTCAGTAGGTTGAGGGCTGGCCTGCAAACCAAAGGGTTTCCAGTTCAATTCCCAGTCAGGGCACATGCCTGGGTTGTGGGCCAGGTCTCTGGTAGGGAATGCGCAAGAGGCAACCACACATTGATGTTTTCTCCCTCTCTTTCTCCTTCCCTTCCCCTCTCTCTAAAAATAAATAAATAAAAATCTTTAAAAATGTAGACACAAATATTTAAGATCAGAATATCAAGATATCTAAAATCCTGGATTTCAAAAATATAAAGTAAGTTAAACTTTTTAAATGAGGGTGAAATAAAGTCATTTTTATTTCAAGAATAACTCAGAGTTTATCATGCATCCTCAGTAAAAGATCTGTCAGGGATGTATTTCAGGATGAAGGAAACTCAGCATTCTGATGCAAGAGCGAAGAGAGTACAAGTGAGAAGTTGAGCCCATTTAAACTGGTGTTGACTGTATAAGGCAATAACAATAACATCAGTATGGGGCACATAAACTAAGATCCAACTGAAATGCTGGGCATTTACACACCAGGGGAAAGGGAGGTGGTCAGCGTTGTAGCAACCAGAGGCCACTACTGTTCTGAAAGAAGGTACAGAAGTTAACCACCTTTAGGTTGTCAGGCATGCATGTTAAAAACATCAAAGATATTTACTAAAAGAATAGAAATAAAAATAACTTCTAAACCATGAAAGAGGAAATAAAGGAAGAGAAGAAAACACAATCGTTCTAACTGCGAGCAGGAAAGGGGAAAGAAACAGCATAGGAAAATCACAGGATGACACGTAAGATCATAGTCATAAATTCAAATATATCCCTGCTCGCAATAAGTATAATCTTCCCATCTTTCCTAGGGTTGTTGGGTTGGATGATTTTTAAATATCAAACTATATGCTATTTACTATAGTACATTTCAAACAAAGAAGCACCAAAAATGTGAAAATAAAGGGATAGAAAAGACATATCAGACAAAAAACTAACCGAAAAAAAAGCATTATTGGAAAAGAAGAGGATCTCTACATAATCATAGATGAATAATTCACAGGGAAAAGTAAATAATTCTTGATTTGTAGTCACAAAGTGATATAGCCTATAAATATAAAAAGCAAATACTAACAGAATTATGAGAAGTTTGTAATCCCCAATGACAATAAGAGATTTTAACATACATCCCAGACATTTCTAGATCAAGCAGACAAAGTTGGTAAGAAATATATTAGCACACCATAAATGAGCAATCTTTTTTTAAAAATATGTATTTTTCTAATTGATTTTAGAGAAAGAGGGAGAGAGAGGGAGAGAGGCTGAGAGAGAAACATTGATTGGTTGCCTCACCTACACCCCCCAACTGGGATCGAATCCACAGCCTTGGCATGTGCCCTGACCTGGAATCAAACCCATAACATTTGGTGTACAGGACAATGTCCCAACCTGGCCAGGGCATAAATAAACAATCTTGCTTACAATAATTAGAGAATTCACATTCCTGTCAAGTATATATGGGACATTTACAAAAATGGCAAAAATTGACTAGGTACTAAGACATAAAACAAATCTTAATAAATTGCAAAGGTTATCACACAAGACTGTATGCTTAGACCACAATGCAATTAAATTAGAAATTGATTTTCTTCGAATTATAAGAGAAAGTGTATTTAGAAAGTTACAGAGGCAGTAGAAGTGAACCAGCTGGTCTGTGTAGGCTCAGGAAACAAGTTACAGAGGCAGATAAAGGGCCCTCGGAGTTTAGGAGGGAGAAAGGCAAAGGTGATGTGCTTGGAATGGGAGGAGGAAAAGGTGTGGGTGGGCTTCCTCAAGGGAGAGTGTGCCAGAAATTGATTTAAAAAGATGTCTTTATGGCTCCATATTTTTGTAAATTAAACACACACACACACACACACACACACACACACACTTCTAGATGAATCATAGGTCCAGTAAAAGATATTGCAATAAAGAGACTACATCTTACATATGGACAGCAGCTATAGTCAGAGTCACCAGCAAATTAAGTTTAGGAGAGTCCACACTTATCTGTATAAGATCCACCTGGCTTTCGCACAGCCCAACCTTGTGAATTAAACGTGAAGGGTTAGGAATCTCTAGCCTTGCTTCTTTCAAGTATTTGATGGGGGTATCAATGTCTGTACTTCACCCAGTGATACAGTATTGCTTCTGGGTTACTATCTTGGCAATGGTAGAAGTTCTAGAGGCTTCCACTTAGCCCTGCCTACCATAGTAACCCCATAATGATCCCATAGGTCACAGCCAATGTGTGGATTCTGTCAATTGCCAAGTATATCTGTTCCAATTATAGTTCCGGGAACCAGCAAAATAACCACAGGATGAGTTGGTGAGCCAACTGAGCCCACAGTGAGTCAGAGTTGAGCTGAGATTCTATTTGTCCCCTGTCCGTCATATACCCCTACTTTGAGTGGTGGGCCACAGTGGCATTTTGAATTCCACTGACGTCAGTTCAGAGACAATGTCTTGTAATCTTGACAGATCTGGGTATTTCCTTTTCCCCAGTGCCACTTCCTCTAGTAAATGGCTGCAGGTCCCTTTAGTGGGTGCCGAAGGAAGATTAAAGCGTTTATTCGTGAAGGCGATGCAAGATCGTTCTTCAAGGGAAGCTGACCTTTTCCAGACTTAAGTCTGGAAACCGGGTGAGAGGGCAGCATTCTCTACTACAGTGACTCAAGTCAAGTTTTTGGCGCCAGACCTAGAGTTTTTCCTGTCATATAGATCAAGCATTATTCTAGTAGGCTGATTCTCTAGTTCATTCCTGGGACACCGTGATCAGTTAGCGGCCACTGAAGCCCTCTGCAGAGCAAGGTGTTCCACTTACTGAAACATCCCTGGTGCCCCTTCTGGTTGATGTGCCCACTTGGTCTTTGACAGTCAAATGCTCCCACTGGCCTATGCTACAATGGAACACCACCACCCTCACTGAAATCAGGAGCCCATCTTAAAGGTGGTCCCTACGGTCATAACTGACCTATAATGGGGAGCAACCACAGAACTTTCCAAGGGTGCAGGAGATCCCCTCAATAATATATTTGTCACTGCCTTAGTAAAGCGAGTGTCTCCTCAGGCCTTCACACAGAATATAGTTAGGGGATAGGCCACATATGATACATGTAATCTAACATTGCAACCTCCCCATGCCTTTGGCTGTCCTCCTCCACATCACACCAGGAAAGCTCTGGCATCTTTACCACGTTAAATTTAACCTCAGGAAACTTGAATATTGAATTCAGGTTTAACTGAGTTCACTACTGAATTCAAGTTTCAGTCAAACAACGAAATAAGTTAGAGCCACCTCTAGCTACACTAGCTAACACATTACCCCTGCAATTTAGTAAGCATATTAATATTAAAAATGAGGCCTGTTATGGTGCTATATTTTTCCCTGCTTGATCTACCAACCTTAGAGTTCAATCACACACGTGCTCCCCAGGTGACTGTGAATGTATATTAACAAAGCCCTGCAATTCTTTTGGTGCCTAAGCTCCTTCCTCCTGGGTCATGCAGTGTTCCTGTCTCTCCAGACCATGCCAGCGTTTGACAACGTATGGGCCTAGTGGCAGCAGGCAATGGCTATGGCGGGTCCTGAGGGGAACGAGCATCCTCTTTCAAGGCATCTGCCTTGGATAAGGTTGTCAAAAGGTTTTCAAGTACAGGAAAACTGGTATCCTCAGACACCAGAGGGCAAATTACCTCTACTGGTAAGGGGCCTCAGGATGACCTGAGAGTTCAAGATTTTCAAGATTATCAGTTTTATTTGGGTGTCTCAACTCATTTGAGACGTCTCAGTTTCAGGGTTCAGGCTCCTACTCCTTCCTGATCGATGTCCTAACTTCCACATGAAAACAATTAAATTTTGGTTTTGATTTTCAGCATTCTCCTGGCGCTACAGGAAGTAAGAAATTTTTTTAGGGCTATCATGGAAGCTCTCTGGTTCTCATTCCAAAACTTGGGCTGAGAGCTAACAGGCCTGAGCTTGTCATTTTTTCCTTGTAAGAACCTGTCTCATGCTACAGGCCGTACGGCCGTTATTACCGTCATAACAGAGAAAGGCAGCAGTCAAAGGTGGGATCCCCAAGCATGTACTTCATCATACTCAAACACAGGCGGCAGTCTGACAGCTTGTGATGCCACTGCTTGGTATGGGTTGCTGACCCCCATTTGTCATTGACAAAGAGGTCAGCACTGTGCTCAAGCCCAAGGGCACAGACCAATGCCTAAATGTCACCTTGATGGGTCTAGTTCCTGGGACATTTCTGGTATCAATTCTTTTTTTTTTTCTTTTAAAGATTTTATTTATTTTTAGAGAGAAAGGGAGGGAGAAAGAGAGGGAGAGAAACATCAATGCGTGGTTGCCTCTCATACGCCCCCTACTGGGGACCCGGCCTGCAAGCCCGGCATGAACCCTGACTGGGAGTCGAACCAGTGAACCTTTGGTTCGCAGGCCGGCACTCAATCCACTGAGCCATACCAGCTGGGGCCTGGTATCAATTCTTCATTCATCTGTATCCAATCAAGACACAGAAACCACATAGTAATTTAGACAGCATAGTTTAATATAAAGAATTATTAAACAATGATAAGATAGCAACTATAAAGATGTGCAGAAGATTCTAAAAAGTACCTTAGAAATTAGGGAATGTCCCCAAGGCTGTGGTTCAGGCCTTATTGGGGAAGGTACGCTCGCAGGCCCTGGATGGCAGAGCAGTTTGCTGGTTTGCCCAGACAGCTAGTCAGCAATCACCAGGCAAGCAGGAAACAACACTCCAGGGTACAGGTGAGCTGAAGCGGGTGGGCGGGCATGCCGAGGGAGTCAGGACACCACCATGGGCATGAGGCTGGCAGTGTGCTGTATCTGCATTGGGAGGGCAGCAGCAAAGTGATCACGGGGCCCACGCTGAGGCTTCCTGATGGCCGAGGGACTGCATGATGTGGGTACAGAGCTGGAGCAGAGCACTCCTGGATGTTTCCCTTTGCCTCCAAAAACACATATACACATTGCTGGTAGACCATGTAGCAGGAGCAAAAAAGCAAAATGCATTGGAACTAGGAGGAAAAACTCCCTTCCTTCTGCACTGTTTCTCCTGTGCCCTGTCCATCTTGCTCCCTGTAGAGAGGAAATGCTTAAATAGTCCCATGCGTTACTGCAGGGCAAGTACTAAAGGATAAATTTGGAGCTGAGAGTTAATAAATTGATAACTGGTATATGCTCTCAACTCACTTGTGAGGAAGGCTACGATAACATTTAAAAACATTTATTGATGACCTACTACATACCAGGCAGTGTTTTAGGTCCTAGCATCACAGCAATGTACGAGACAGATCAATTGCCCATTCTCACAAGCTCACGTTGTGGCGAGGGAAGACAGGTGAACACACACGCACACAAAGATGTCAACTGGTCGTGAATGATATGCAAAATAAAGCAAGGAAAGGAGTGCAAAGTGAAGAGACTCCCTGTTTTAGCAGTCATGGACTGGCTTAGAGCAGGTTAACCCTCCAAGAACAAGAAGGACTAGATAAAAATAAAAACAAACTTTTATTTGAAGTCATCAGAGAGCTACTAAGAAAGCCAGAATTTGATGGGCCGAGTTTCCAGAGAGAATGAAAAATCATTCAGCTGAGCCCAAATTCTCCTCCACTTTTCATGTGGAAGGATTTGCTAGATTCTAAGTGGCACAGGCCGCAAGGTTAAGAAGCTTATCAGAAAGTGGCCACTAAGAGGCGTAAAAGCTCAGAGGCTCTCTCAAAATCTCGCGAGGCTGAGGAAGGCCCTGAGGCAACCAGAACTTGAGGGGCCAGCATCCTGGAGAGGAGAGTCCTAAAAAATGAACTCTCCCTGCAAGGTATTTACTTCTTTGCAAGTGGCCGGGTGAGAGGCGAAGAAGCCGAGCAGAAGGCATCTGTAAGAGATGAGACTCTAAAGAGAGCTCTTGGTTGTCTCATGGTGGTAGGGACCGAAAATGTGGAGTCCAGGCCAGATAAGGAGGAGGGCTCCCTTTAAATCCCAGGGACTCAATTTGGACCTTTCAAGGTCTGCATCCTAGGAGTAACGTGAAACCAGAAACCAGAAATTGATAAAGCTTTAGCCCCGGCCGGTGTGGCTCAGTTGGTTGGGTATCATCCTGCAAACCAAAATGTCACTGGTTTGATTCCCAGTTGGGGCACAAACGTGAATTGCAGTTTGGTCCCTGGTTGGGGTATGTATGAGAGGCAACCAATCAGTGTGATCAATGTTTCTTCTCACATCAGTGCTTCTCTCCCCCTCTTTCTCCCTCTCTTCCCCTCTCTCTAAAATAAAAATTTAAAAAGTAAATAAATTGATAAAGCTTCAGAGCAAAAAGCCACAAATTAGCTCAGTCCCTGACCAGATTAAATTTATCTGTTCTACCTCTAACTCCCTGCCTACAGAAGATAACATCACCCAGAGTGACTATAACTTTTTGTACAAAATATTCAGCATTGAATAAAAAACTGCTGGCCATACCAAAAATTGGGACCAAGAAAAAAAAGAATCAACAGTAACAGGCCATTAGGAGATCCAGACATTGGGATTTCAGATGTAGATTTTTAAATAGCTGATTAATATGCTCAAGAAAAAACATGATACAATGGAGAATTTTACAGGAGAATTGGAATACATAAAAATAAACAAAATTGAAATTCTAGAATGTAAAAATACAATAAGTGAAATTAATAATTTAATAGATTTGACAACAGACCTGACACAGCTGAAGAGAGATTAGTAAACAGGAAAATGGGTTAGTAGAAAATATCCAGACTAAAGCAGAGAGATGAAGAGATGAAAAATACAAAAAAGAGCAGAGAAACATACAAGGAATGGTAAAAAGTGTAACATCGGTGTAGCTGGAGTTCGAGAAGAGGAAAAGATAGAGAGTGTGGCTGAAGCAATACTCGATAGAATAATGGCTGAGAATTTCCCCAATGATTAATAAACCTCAAACTACAGATTCAAGAAATATACACACATACATCTACATCCAAAATAATGAATTTGGAACCTTACCCAACACAACACACAAAAACTCAAAATCGATTAAAGACCTAAAAATAACAGCTAAAACTATAAAACCCTAGAAACAAACTTAAGGGGAACCTTCATGACTTTGGATTTGGCAATGGTTTCTGAAATATGACACCAAAAGTGCAAGAAACTAACAAAAAAGAATAGATAAGTTGAACCTCATCAAAATTTAAAACTTTTGTGTATCAAAAGACACTATCAAGAGAATGAAAAGACCACCCATAGAATGGAAGAAAATACTTTCAAATCATATATCACAGATAGGGAGAAAATAGTTGCAATACACACACACACAGGCATAGTATCCAGAATATGTAAAAAAGGACAAAACGAAAAACCTCCTACAATTCAACAACCAAAAGACAGACAACCCAGTTTTAAAATGGGCAAAATGTTGGTGGGAATGGAAAATGGTGCAGCTGTTGTGGAAAACAAAATGACAGGTCTTCAAAAAAATTTAAACATAGAATTACCATATGATCCAGCAATTCCACTTCTGGGTTTATAGTCAAAAGAATGGGAAATGAGAACTCAAATGTTCACAACATTTGTTTCCAATAGCATTATTCACAACAGTAAAAAGGTGGAAACGGGCCTTGGACATCCCTGCTGATGGCGAGCCCTTGGGCCGTGTCTCATTTGAGCTGTTTGCAGACAAAGCTCCAAAGACGACAGAAAACTTACATACTCTGAGCACTGGGGAGAAAGGATTTGGTTATAAAGTTCCTGATTTCACAGAATTATCCGGGGATTTGCGTGCTAGGGTGGTGACTTCAGACACCACAATGGCACAGGCGGCGAGTCCACCTACCAGGAGAAATCTGACGATCAGAATTTCATCGCAAAGCACACAGGTTCTGGCATTTTGTCCATGGCAAATGCTGGACCCAAAACAGACAGTCCCCAGTTTTTTATCTGCACTGCCAAGACCGAGCGGCTGGAGGGCCAGCACGTGGTCTTTGGCCAGGCGAAAGACGGCATGGATGTTGTGACAGCCGTGGAGCACTGTGCGTCCAGGAATGGCAAGACCTGCAAGAAGATCACCATTACTAACTGTGGACAACTCTAATAAATTTGACTTGTGAGTTTTTTAAAAAAGATTTTATTTATTTATTTTTAGAAAAGGAGGAAGGGGGCTAGAAAAGGAGAGAAACATCAATGCGTGGGAGATACATCGATCGGTTGCCTCTTGCACGCCCCCAACCGGGGACCTGGCCCGCAACCCGGCCCACAACCCAGACATGTGCCCTGACTGGGAATCCATCGGGAAGCCTTTTGGTTCACAGACCAGCTGAGCCACACCAGCCGGGGCTGCATTGTGTTTTATCTTAACCACCAGACCATTCCTTCTGGAGCTCAGGACAGCACCCCTTCACCCCCATCTGCTTGGAATGTTCTATAATCTTCGTGCTCTTACTGCAATTCATTGGGTTGCATATTTTCTTTACACCTTCCAAGTCTAGTTGGATTACAGACTTAAGTTTATTATTATGAAATAAAAACTAAACAAAAACAAAAAAGTGGAAACAACTCAATTCCATTAATGGATAAATGGATAAACAAAACATGGTAAATACATACAAGGGAATCTTATTCAGACATTAAGAGGTATTATCTTTATGTAGTATTCATACTTAAAAATGTATGAAGTACTAATATGTTCCACATGAACTTTTTAAAATTTGTTGATTAGAGAGAGAGAGAGGAAGGGAGAGAGAGCAAGACAGAGAGAAACATCAATTTGTTGTTCCACTTATTTAGGCATTCAGTGGTTGATTCTTGTATGTGCCCTGACTATGAGTCGAACACACAACCTTGGCATGTTGGGATCACACTCTAACCAACTGACTACTAGGCCAGGGCCCTCTACATGAACTTTTGATACCATAAAGGGGACCTGGCCCTGAGCGAGTTGAGATATATATATATACATACACACACACACACACACACACATATGGGCATAGTATCCAGAAAATGTAATATACTAGGATACTAAAATATAATATACCAGGAAAATATAACATATCAGGATACTAAATATTAGAGTATCCTGGTCTAGGGCCAGTCAGCAGTGTGTGGGTTCTTGACTTCATGCAGGGAAGATTTCACACCATGAATCCTGGTGACTGTAAGTGTATGTTTATTAAAGCTGGGGACAGTGAAACAAGGAAGGGCTTAGGATAGAAGAAGTAACAGGAGAGCCTAGACAGGACTGCTTTGGCTCACTGGAAAGTCAGAAAAAAGGGGGCCTTGGAGACAGAATCAAGGGGTTAACCCAAGATGAGCTGCTGTTGCCCATTGCTCCCCTGGCTGCAAGTCTCATGGTAACCTTTAGAGCTGAGGAGACGTCTGCCTGCGGGGGGAAGGAGAGAGGGAAGGGAAAGGGGCAGGCGTGCTCTTGAGCTCTGGGGAGGGAATGCATGCACTGAGTCCTTGGTTTTGAGGATTTTTAAAGGCTGGGAGTTTAAAGGCGGTCTTAGGGAGGATCTCAAATAGAATATTTATCAGCTTTATGCTGATGAGCCAAAATGAGATTTTTTCCTTAACTTCATCTACCCATGGGTGTGGTTGGCACAAATGGCATTAATTGAGTTTCTGCTATCTATCTCCCTGAGTAGGGTGATTTAAGCTAGTTACATGCTGGTTGGGGAGGAGAAGTGTAAACCTTTTACTCTTTAAGTGTCCTTGGTTAAGGAAGATAGGATTTTGCGATTTACTGGATGGCTGTAAACTGCGTGACCATTTAACCACCTGTCTCAGTTTCCCTGTTGCACTCGTCCTGGCTTACTGGCTTGTCTCATTTTGAAAACATGCTAAGAAGCCAAACACAAAAGGCTACTTTTACATAACTCCATTTACGTGAAATATTTAGAGTAGGCAAATCCACCCTGGCCGTGTAGCTCAGTTGGTTAGAGTGTCATCCCCCTTACACCAAGGATGTAGTTTGATCCCCAGTCAGAACATATACAAGAACCAACCCGTGAGAGCAGAAATAAATGGAACAACAAATCGATGTCTGTCTGTCTGTCTGTCTGTCTCTCTTCACCCCCTTCTCCTCTCTCTCTCAAATCAATAAATAAAAAAAATTTTTTTAAAAGGATAGGGGAATCCATGGAGACAGAAACAGGTTGAAGGAGCTGGTAGATGGGGAAGTGGGGAGTAGCCGCTAACGCGTATAGGGTTTCTGTTTGGGGTGATCCAAAAGCCCTGGAACTAGGTAGGGATGGTGGCTGCATGGCATTTTGGGTGTACTTAATACACAATATTACTTTAAAATAGTTAAATAATTTAAACAACAGTTTAAATTCTGTGTCTTTTACAATAATAAAAACATTATTGCTTCAATATCATAAAGCTATCAGTCCTTCCCAAGTTAATTAATAAATTTAATGTACTCAGGCAAAACCCCACCAGGTATTTTGTGGAAATTCTCAAATTGATTCTAAAATGTATATGGAATTGCAAAAGGCAAAGGATGGCAAAAAAAGTCTTAGAGTAGAAGAACAAAGTCATAGGTATCATGACTCACCATAAAAATATAAAAATCTTTAAGATAGTTTGGTATTGGTGCAAGGGTAGACAATCTAATGTTACATGTTTCCTGTATCAATTCCCCGCATCAGAAAATGAAAATGACTAAAGTAGAAAAACTGCAAAGAAAGCAGGTGAACTTATGAGACTAGAGAAGCATGTATATTGAAAGTTGTAAAGTTTTTTAGAGGTGAAAGCATAAAAAGATACATGCATGGCCTCGCTCACGTTTCTACTTACTATGAATACCTTACTTCCTGTATGTGAGAAAATAAAAACATTATTAAAATGAAGTTGATGATGGAAAAGTTTACCAATATCTTTCCAAGAAACATACTCCATTGGAAGAATAATGCTGGAAGGAACTAAGTTGGAAGAAGAGGAGTGTTACGGACTGAACAGTGACCCCCGCCCCCAATTCACACATTGATGCCCTAATGCTCAATGTACTGCATTTGGGGGCGGGGCCTTTAAAGCGGTAATTAAGCCTAAATGAGGTCATAAGAGTGGGGCCCTAATCCAACAGTACTGATGTCCCTGTAAAAACAGAGACACCAGAAATGTCTGTGCGCAGAGAAAGGTCATGTGAGGGCCCGATGAGAGTGCAGTGGTCTGCAAGCCTCAGGAGAAATCAAACCTGCCAGCGTCTCGATCTTGAGCTCCCAGTGCCCAGAACTGTGAGAAAATAAATATCTATTGTTTAAGCTGCACAGCCTGTGGTATTTTGTAATAGCAGCCCTAGCTAACTAACACAAGGAGCCACTGATACTTGACAACAAATATTTAAAGGCAAGTTTAGATCATGTAGACAGAATGGTTTCTGTTGCTTGCAAGAGATCATAATCATGACAAGAGTGGAGAAATCACATTCAAAAATGCAATTTCCAGCACAGTCTAGGGTTATCAGAAGCTGCATAAATAAGCAAAGGGAACGTAACACTTGTCCATTTTGCCCTTCTTGTCAGCTTTGTCAATGCTTTCACAAGATGATTCACTTCTGAAGACTCCATTGTCAAGGCAAGCAAACCGTCCACTAGCTTCGTGGATCCAGACATGCGTGGGCCTAAGACATTTACCGTTTCACTCCTTCTGAAGCTCATTCACCTTTACCCACCACTAAATGGCAGCATTGACTACGGCCTCCAGTTCTCCCTTCTCACCTCCAAACCTCACTCAGGAAACACTGAAATCTTCAGTAATCATGTTTAAAAATTTGCTTTGCTTATTTTATGATTGCTAAGTGTTAGTCGCTTTCATTATGTGTCTTTAACATATTATTTCACCGTTCATTTACATTACAGCACACATGTGTTACAGTTAAAAGGAAAACAAGATTCGTAACCTGTAACGCTCTTGCACAAATAAACTCATTAATGACTAAATTAAGTGTTGAACAATTAAGTAACTGGTGTTTTAAAGGCATTATATTAAGCAAAACAACCTGGTTGATTGTTACATGTATTTTTTAGAGTGTTTCAAGTACTGAGGGAAATTGTTTGGGGTTTTTAGATGTCCTGGGAATAAATTATTATTATTTTTCCATTTAAAATAATGAGATACAGAGCCCCACTATCTAAAAATTCGCTATCCCACATGTTTTTAGGAATGGATTTTACCCTCAGAGGGATGACTGAACTAGGATACAAGGTGCCGGAAACGACACAGTCATATAGTTATCATATTCCTGTATACTTAATGTGGCATTGCATTAGAAGACACGTGATCAACCATTTGTAATGCTAAGGCTGACACCCCAGATTAGGGTGGTGACAGTTTGATCACTTGGTTTACAGTTTACATTTCTCTCTTGAGACTAGAAAGTACTCTATGTGGTGTTACTTTGGCTCTATATGAATGTTTACAACCATCAATCACCTATTGGTTTTAACACCAATTGATAATCTTGCCTGAATCAATACTTTTTGCGAGTTCGTGAAATTTCATTTTCCAATTCTTTCATTTCTTTTACATTGTTTAACTAGAATTTTGTGACGGTTTCTTTCATTGAATAGGACTATTTGGTTATCCTAAAATAAATTTTCATTGGCACAGCAAAATAAATGCTTACTATTTTTTCTTTTTATTACCAATTTTCAAAATAAGTAACTGTTTTAATAGTTGCCTCAGATGGTAACAAATGAGACTTCTTGACTTACTCTCCTGTTGAGTCTCAGTATAAAATAATGAATTTTAATTGATTCAATGTGTTCAATATAATCATTATTCTTTTTTTATTTTTGTTTTTATTAATTATATTTTATTGATTATGCTATTACAATTGTCCCAATTTTTCCCCCTTTGCCTCCCTCCACCCTGCACCCCCTACTCCCGCAGGCAATCCCCCCACCATTGTTCATGTCCATGGGTCATGAGTATAAGTTCTCTGGCTGCTCCATTTCCTATGCTGTACTTTACAACCCCATGGCTATTCTGTAACTACCTACTTGAACTTCTTAATCCCCTCACCTCTTCACCCATTCTCCCCCTCCTCCCTCTCATCTGGCAACCTTCTGGTAACTAACTTCTTTTCTCTTGCTGCTTTTTAAGGGTCTCTCTTTATCTTTAACCTTTGTTCTTTTAGTTATGATTAAATATTGTCTTGGAGTGGGCCTCCTTGCAGCCATCATAATTTGGACTCTGTGCTTCCTAGACTTTGCACATCTATTTCCTTCACCAAATTAGGGAAGTTTTCTTTCACTATTTTTTTCAGATAGATTTCCAATTTCTTGCTCTTTCTTTTCTCCTTCTGGCACCCCTATGATGTGAATGTTGGACCTCTTGGAGTTGTCCCAGAGGTTGTTTATGCTATCTTCATTTTTTTGGATTATTTTTTCGTTTTGTTGTTCTGTGTGGTTGTTTTTCGCTTCCTTATGTTCCATATAATTGCTTTGATTGTTGGCTTCATCCACTCTTCTATTGTTTCCCTGCAAATTGTTCTTTATTTCAATTGGTATATCCTTCATTTCTGACTGGGTCTTTTTTATGCTGCTGAGGTCCTCACTAAGTTCCTTGAGCATCCTTAAAAAGAATGTTTTGAACTCTGCATCTGATAGATTACTTACCTCCATTTCATTTAGCTCTTTTTCTGGAGTTTTGGTCTGTTCTCTCCTTTGGGCCATGTTTCTCTGTCTCCTTGTTTTGGCTGCCTCCCTGTGTTTGCTTCTATGTATTAGGTACCCAGCTGCTTTGACTCCATGTCTTGGTAGTGTGGCCTAATGTAGTGGGGTCCAATGGCACAGCCTCTCCTATCACCCAAGCTGGGTACTCGAGGTTCACCCTTCATGTGGGCTGAGTACACCCTCCTCTTGTAGTTGAGCCTTGGTTGCTGTTGTGAGATCAGTGGGAGGGATTTCCCCAGGCCAATCAGCTGTAAGGACTGCCTGTGACCACGGACCACCAACCTCCACCCTCCATGGAGGATTAGCTGTGCAGGGGTAGGGTGGTGGTGCTCCAACGTGGCCTGTAGCTGTCCACTGGGTGTGCTGCTTCTGGGGTTTCCCTGGTGGTGCAGGCCAAGTTCAGCCCCCACCTGTGTTTTGCCCGGGGTGCCCTGCCTGAGCTGTAAAGCAATCTGAGATGGCTCCTTCTCGGGCAGGCCTTGGAGATTCCCCAGCGAAGCCAGGCAGTGAATCTAATCTGACTGCCGCTAGGGCTCTCTGAAGCCAGCTGCCGCTTATTTGATAGAGTTTAGGGGACAAGCCTAGCCATTCTTATGGAAAAGCAGCTTGGGTGGGCCGGTAAGTTGGGTGGGGCAGAGCCTCTGTGGTTCTCCAAGGCAGGTCAAACAGTGTTAGCCAGGTTGATGGAATCTCAGACATGGCACCAGTTTGCCAGCTCTGTGATGGGGAGGGTTTAACAAAGGGACAATGACCTCTGCTTGCCTTGATGCCAGACACTTCAGTGTCTCCCTATATACCACTGGTGCCTTTCAAGCTGCCGAGTCAGCGCTGGCGCTCAGAAGCAGTGAGTCTGAGTCCGAGGAGTCTGAGCAGGTGAGTCTGTGTGTGGGTTCTTTAAGAGGAACTGCTTGGGGCTCCAGCAGTTTCTTCCACCACCTCAGTCCGCACTGGTTTTTGCAGCCAGAAGTTGTGGGAACTTACCTTCCTGGAATTGGAATCCTGGGCTGGGGGGCCTGGTGTGGAACTGGAACCCCTTGCTCCTGAGCTATCCCTCCTGAATTTTTATCCACGTAGGTGTGGGACCAGCCTGTCCTGTGTCCGCACCCCTCCTACCAGTCTGGATGGATGTGGTTTCTTCAATTCCGTAGTTGTCAGACTTCCATCCAACTTGATTTTGTAGTTGTCAGACTTACATTCAGCTCGATTTCTGACATTCTGAGTGATGGTTGTTCTATATTTTGGCTGTAATTTTGATGTAGTTGCGTGAAGAGGTGAGCCATGTCTGCCTACACCACCATCTTGACTGAAAGTCTCATTATTCTTTTAGTTGCTCAGATTGTCGTATGGGCTCCTGGGTCCTTTTGACATGATACTATCTTCGAAAGCTTTCTGGCTTCTTAACACAAAAACGTGTCCCAAACACGCCTCATAAAGTGCCTGCTATGGACTTGGAATCAGGGGTTTCTAGAAGAATCCATACTTTGTTTTAATGGGGAATGGGATTAGAGTTCACAACATGGGCACTGGGACTGCTCATTGCTTCTAGTTCATTATATAGAAGCAGACACAAACAAAACCATCTCCATCTTTGTGTCCTTTCATTCTGTGACCTTTGAGCAACCTCGCTGTCCTTAGCAAGCATAACAAAGCTTGCTAGTTGATGATTATCTGTGTTCCTTAAAACGTAGCTAGCCATAAATATATTGTTAATAACACCTGGAATGGCGTGACAACCAAGATAAATATCAAACTGGTAAGACTATGAATTAAAAACAATCATCTATAACAAGATCGCCTGGAGACATGATCCATGGTGCTACTGCATTCTTTATCCCTTTGTCTTGTCAGTCATCAGTACCTGGGTTATACTATTTAAAAAGTACTGGGGCAAGAGTCTATTAGCGGAGAATTTATCCAAAACTACTGGATTGTCCGTCCACTCTGGCCCAATAGTCCTGTAAGTAAATTACCCTGTAATAAATTCTGTCATATTCTACGGAATTGCCTGCTCGTCTTTCAGTCTGAAGATAACTTTTCATTAGAGTGGCCAGTACACCTTTGCCCCACCATCGGATATCTACTTCAATGGATAGGACCAGAAAATAGATATTTGAAAATCATGAGTTTATATTGATTTTTAATTTTTAATACTATTATGTTTTCATGCTTTCACTTAGTTTCTTTGGTTATACAATTGTATATCTTTCACAATAAAGTATTCATTCCTTAAATTATTAATATAATTACTAATGTCATTTAACCTATTTATAAGAAAATACTATACTTTCAAAATTGCAGTACTGGTAATACTATGAACAATATAACTTCTGAGAGGAGTTTAAAATTTAAGCAATTTGCCCCGGCCAGGTGGCTCAGTTGGTTAGAGCGTTATCCCACACACCAAAAGGTTATGGGCTCGACCCCTAGCCAGGGCACATACCTCAGTTGCAGGGTCTGTCTCTGGTTGAGGCGTGTATGATAGGCAACCAACTGATGGTCTCTCACATCACTGTTTCTCTCTTTCTCTCTTCCTTGCTCTCTAAAATCAATAAACATATCCTTGGATGAGGATTAAAATTTAAGCAATTTATTTAATATTTAAGAGTTTAAAGTTTGAAATTTTAGTTGGAGAGTCTTTGGTGGGGGGCGGTAGTCCTTAGAGTACATCCCATTAAGGATATGAAGTTTTTAGAATGAACACTTTTGATATGTGATTATATTGCCAAGTTAATATGGTTCATCTGTTCTCAAATTAAAGGAATTAAAAATTTTTTACTTTTATTTTTGATTAGGTAACGGAATGCACAATTCAGAGCATACCCAGAGGAATCTTAAAGTGCACTAGTCTGGTTTCTGGCCTTACCTAACTTCCCATTTTTATTGGTTTCTTGTTTATTCTAGCAGAGCTTCTTTTTGCAAACATAAGGAAATATTATATCTTTCTTATTTCCTCCCCGCCCTCATTGTCTCTCATACACAACATGGCATGTGCTTTAATACTATTCTGCACTTTACTTCTTTCACTCAACAATATATACTGGAGATCTTTCTACATCAATACATAGAGCAACCGATTATTTTAAGAGTCAGGAGAAAGTTGTATTAACTTGGACCAGAACACAAATCAGAATGTATTTGTAATACAAAATATCTGATTAGATATTCTTAAAGTGTATAAGTATTTCCAAATTTATTTCTCAGTCTTTTAAAAAACGGACTATACATACACAAGTTATAATTTAATTTATATGGTTCTCTAGAGCTCATATATATTTGGCATTTTTTATTCAATCCATAAATATGAATAAATTTATTTAATCATAAAAAACCAATGCCATCAAAAGACAAGGGCCCTTTTAAATCGTAACCACAATACCATTATCACAACCAAAAATTTTAACAATAACTCCCTAATATCATCAAATGTCCAGCCAGTGGGTGAGCTCCCAATTGCCTCATAAAATCCATGTTTTTAACTTTTTTAAAGAAAACTATGTTCCAAATAAGGTCCATGCATTATAATTGGTTAATGTCTTTAAAAAATTTTCAAACTAAAGGTTTCCCTTCATCCCTTTTTCCCCCTTATAATTTTTTGATGAAGAAAATGTGTCATTTGTTCCTTAGTATTTCTTACAGCCTCAGCTTTGCAGATTGCGTCGCCGTGGTGTGGTTTAATATTTCCCTGCCCTCTGCACTTTCTGTGAATTGGTAGTTACACCTTGAGACTTGATCACGTTCAAGTTCGATACTTTGGGCCAGAATAATTCATAGGTGGTGGTGTTGTTTTCCATAAGAAGCAAATAATGTCTGTTGTTTCTTTTTTGTGGTGTTAACAGCCACTAAATGCCCAATGTCTAGGTTATTTAGATCACTAGTAGTTCATTTACTTATTTATTTTTGTTGCAGCAAAATATACCTAACATAAAATTTACCGTTTAAACCAGCAGTCCCCAACCTTTTTGGCACTAAGGACTGGTTTAATGGAAGACAATTTTTCTATGGACCAGGGTAGGGGGTGGGGGGAGACGAGAGGGAGCTCGGGCTGTAACTCCAGTGATGTCTGTGGACTGGGAGGAGGAAGATTGGGGACCCTTGATTTAAACCATTAAAAAAATTTTTTTATTTACTGATTCTAGAGAGAGAGAGGCAGTGGGGTGAGGGAGGGAGAGAGGGAGAGAGAAGGGAAGAGGGTGAGAAACATTGATCTGTTGTTCCACTTATTTATGCATTCATTTGTTGATTTTTGTACGTGCCCTGATCCAGGACTGAACCCCCAACCTTGCTGTATCAGGATGACATTCTAACTGGCCAGGGCTTGAAACATTTGTAAGTGTACATAGTTCAGTGGCATTAAGTTCATCCACAATGTTGTACAACCATGACCACTATCCATCTGCAGAACTTTTTTCATCTTCCAAACTGAAACTCTGTACCCATTAAACAATCACTCCTCATTCCCTGCCCCCAGCACCTGGCAACTACCATTCTACTTTCTATCTCTATGAACATGACTGCTCTAAGTCCCTCGTATAATAAGTGGAATCATAGAAGTGTTTGTCCTTTTGTGGCTGGCTTATTTCACTTAGCATAATATCTTCAAGTCATTCATGTTGCAGTGTATGTCAGAATTTCCTTCCTTTTTTAAGGTTGAATAACATTCCATGGTATGAACATATCATATTTTGTTTATCCATTCATTTGTCAGTGGACTGTTGCTGCAGACGTGATGATTCTTAATGAATTTAATCTAAAATCACAAGACAAAACAGTGCTTATATGTGAAACGTATATTGCAGCCAAGTCATCAAAGTTGTTTCAGTCACAGGTAATGTCACGCTGTTTGGCGCATTCCCCGTGCTACCAAAAGTTAAAACATAAAGCAAGACCTCCACTCACACATAAATTTGCAGCAGATTTCTCCAAGTGAAAATATAGCCCAAGCAGTGTTTTCTGGACCTCACTGTTAAGTGCAAAAATTTTTTTCTGTATTTAAATTTTGCAGTTGAGGAGCTTCCACCCAACTGTCAATCAGATGTGATTAATCTACAATGTAATGACATGATAAAAGGCGAGTATCAAGAGAAGAATATAACAGGATTCTATAAATGCCTTTCAGGTGATGAATATGCTCAATTAAAATAATAGGCTTTGGATTGATTATCAGTATTTGGCTGTGCTATCTATGTGAAGACATTTTCAAAAATGAAATATGTAAAATCTCATTACGGATCAGCTTTAACAGATAAATATTTGCAATTGGTTTTAATGATAGAGAACACTAACTTTGAATCTCAGTTAAGCAGCAGATCTGTATTACAAAAGAAAATTGTACTCACTTATATTTTGAATTCTGTCAATGAAAAATCTGATGTTTTCTTTAATTTTTATGTGCATATATAATATACTTTATTTTGCTTCTTGGCATACAGACCCTAACATTTACTATCTGGTCCCTTACAGATTTGCCAAACCTGGACTAGAAGAACACGGGACAGTTGCATTGGGCTGCCCATTGGATACCTCTAGTCATTCAAACAAAAAGCCTTGATCCACTCCTGAGCTCTTCTATTCTTGTCTTCCACTCATGAAATGGCCTCTAGCTCAATTGCTCAAGTGAAAACTCTGGAGCTCTTCCTTGACTTTTTTACTTTCCCACAATCTCTACATTAATCTGTTAGAATGTCCTATGTCATTCCCACCTCCAATATAGTAGCTAATATAGTAGCTTGGATCCATCTACTTCTCTCCCTATCCGTTGCTTTTACCTACACTACTGAAATAGTTTAACTGGTCTCCTTGCTTCTACTCTTGCCCCCTAATGATGCAATATTCACTCTGGAGCCAGAGTAATTTCTTAAAATGTTACTCCCCTACTTTAACCTCTTTATTGCCTTCCCATTGCATTTAGAATAAAATCCAAATTCCCCACCACAATCTGAAGGGATTTAGATAACCCAGCCCCAGGCCACCTCTTCAATCACATCTGCAATGGACTTAATGTTTGTATCTCCCCCCCCGCCCCGCCCCCAATTCATACGTTGAATTCCTAACTGCCAATGTGATTGTATTAGGAAGTAGGGCCTTTGGGAAGTGATTAGGTCATGAAGGTGGAGCCCTCTTGAATGGTATTAGTGCCCTTATAAAAGATAACCCGGAGAGCTCCCTTTCTCTTCCTGTCATTTGAGGATAAAGTAAGATGAAGGTCTATGAACCAGGGAGCAGGTCCTCACAACACAGAATCTGCAGATGCTTGATCTTAGACTTCTCAGCCTCCAGAACAGTGAGATATAAATTTCTGTTATTTATAAGCTACACAGTCTATGGTATTCTGTTAGAGCAGCCCAAGCTAAGACAATGTCTCATTCCTCTCCAGGTGCACTGATCTCCTTGTCAAACACACAAACCCCTTTCTCTTTCTTGACTTTTGCATCTGCTAAACACTTTACAGGAAACATCTTCCTTGCTCTGCTTTGCATCTCTGGGTCTTTCTTTTCCTTTGGATACTAGATCAATGTGCACAGTATGCCTTCCTTTTCTGTTACTCTCCACCTTATTACCTGGTTTATTTCCTTTACAGCACTGGAATGCAATCTTATGAGGTCGAGCAATGTCCACTGTGCCCCAAACAGCACCTACATGTAATGGGTAAAGTGGATAGCTGGCAAATACTTACTGAATAAAGGAAATCCCAAGAAAGTCTCATGATATGGGAAAATAAGAGCTAGTGGAGCACACAGCAGAGATCCTAATGATCAGGGAGATTATTAGAGGAAGTGATATTTAAACTGATATCTAATGAGAGTAGGAATTATCCCACTGAGGGCTATTTCTAGTTAGGTAACTACTCTAGGTGGAGAGATGAGCAAGAGAAGCAGGAAGAGAGCAGAGGCCTAGGGTAGACAGTAATGAGCGACAAGACCGGATCATTTAGACCATGAAAGAGCAAGAGGTAGCAAATGAAACGTCTATACTGAAGAACTGGTGAAACAGTACTTTTTTGCTTTAGAAAGATCACTCTGGCCATAGTGTGTAAAGTGAAAAATAGAGGGAAGCAAGACAGAAGACAACCAGTTAGGTTACAGAATGCATCAGTTTGAAATATTTGGGAAAGAGTACTGGTAGGATAGGTATGGGAGGTGAGACAGGTGTTAGAAGCTATCCTAGGTTTTGGTCTTGGGCATTTGGGAAGACGGTGGAGCCATTACTAAACCTGGGAAAAGCAGAGAAATAGCTGGCTGGAGGTGGAGTAGAGCATTTTAGACATGTTAGGCTTGAAACGTCTATGAAGTATCTACATAGCTAGCTTAATATTTGTCTCTTAAAGCAACAGTCCAAGGTCCAAGCCCTTCTGTTCTTTTTATCAGTGCCTGGTACACAGCAGACCCTCATTGTTGAAGGAAGGAAAGGAGAAATCTAAGAGGGTCTGGGGGTGTCAGGTAAACTGGAGATATAAAATTAAGGGTCATCAGTATTTAAATGGTTTAACTCAGAAAAGTGGATAAAAACCACCCAGGAGTGTAAATTAGAAGAAGGTGAAAAGAGCCCTGAAGAACTCTAGCATTTATGAAAAGGGTAGTAATAGCAATAACATCTAATCCTGAGTGCTGTAAGCCTCCGTTACCTTTTGGTTGAAAATATTTTCCCTTTATGTAGGTGACACCTGGGAGAACTGACCCCAGTAAAGGTATGGGTAACCGACTAATGTTCTCTCATGATAGTAGCTAACATTTATTGAGTTTACTGAGTGCAAAGCATGGTTCTGAGCACTTTACATGTATTCTCACAACTCTAAGAGCATGATTAACTGCAAATGAGGAACTACACAGAGTGAAGACACAGGACAGAGGGGATAATTACACGAGCAAAGGTTCTGGGAAGGGGTGAGCCTTGGACAGTAGGAGAAACATCTCTTCCACTAAAAGAGGAAAGGACAGAGGCAGAAAGGTTCATGTTTAAAAGCTTGTTTAAAATAAACTCTTTCATCATGAAAACTGTTTTCCGTACAATACATAACCTTTAAAGTAAAATTCCAATATAGAGTTTTAATTGGCTTTACAGAATAATAGCAAAGCGCTACGGGGATTAAGGAGGGCAGAAACAATTCTGCCTTAAGTTCAGAGGGCAGAGGTGGAAGTTGGGCAGGTTCAAGTTATCTTGAATGCCTATTAAGCACCAGGTATATCTGAGGCTTGAAGAATCCCAAAGTGGGTGACACATAGAGACTGTCTGGGGTGAGTCTCTGTCCTGTGGTCTGGACAGCAACCATTCCCCACTCTTCTATCCCAGGACTTCAACTGCCCCCTGAGGATTCCATGTCCACTCTGTTACTTTGATGGAACATATGACCAAGGTGCTCTGGCAAGGGAGTTCTCATCTGGGAAATTTTGAGTGACACAAGAAATAAGAATTACGGGGCCATTATCCCCAAACATATCACCTGAAGAGATTCCCAGGAGTTCCTGCTCCCTGGACTCCTAGATGTGACCCAGGTCTTTTCCTTGCAAAGGCTGGTCCTTCATCTCTTCCCTCCATTTCAGGACCCACCCCACATCCTTTCATAGATTTCTGTTTTGATAAGGTTAAGTTAGAGCAAGCTTCTATTGCTCGAAACCAAATGATCCTGGCCAATGGATATAGCCGCCTACAGAAGTGTGCCCAAAAAATGGCAGGTGGGTGGGATGGCAGTAGATTGCAGAGTGGAGCCTACTCCCTGACCCCCTTCCCAGTGTGTTCAGTCCTTAATGGTACCATGGCATGGCTCTTTTAGAGAGGCAGACAGGTACCAGATACAATTCACCTTCTCAGCTGTAAAGTCACACTTTTTAGCCTCTTCTGGGTGCCATACCTAGTAACTTTTGTGGAATATGCTTTGGGGAAGTGAAGTTGTGACTTCAACTCATGTTCACCATTTCCACTCACACCCATTGCTTTACTCTGGCACACAGAGTTCTTCATGAAACCTCTGCTGACATATAATAGATCTTGGCTCAGCTTTCTTTGTGCCACTGCAGTAGCTAATACTGCCCACTATCATGGACTTATCATACTATGTTGTCATTACTTGTCTAGCTTCAGTAGTAGCTGGGAACTCCTTGAGGGCAGCGTATAAATCAGGGTCTGGCACAGTGCTTTGCACTACATGTTTATAAAACCAAACATTATACAAAATACATGAAGATTAACAATATTATAGGTAAAGATCATGTAAACCAAACCCTTTTTAAAAAGGAAGGCAGAGAACCAGTTAGGAGATACATACCACGCCACCAAAGAAAAAGTAAGAGTTCAGCCTCTGAAAGATAAGGTAACTTACCAGAGGTTACTCAGTGGCAGGTCTGGGCCTAGAATCTAGCACTTCTAGAATCTGAAGTCCAGAACTGTTTTCTCTGCACCAGTGTGAAACTATCCCATTCTTTCCCCATCAATGTAACCCAGCTGCAAAATACATCCAAGTCTTGGCAACTCCTTTTCACATAAATTACTCAGTCCAGTCCATTGTCAGCTCTTGATTTCAGGGTGAAGTTTATTTGAAGAAATTAAGTAAGCTGCAACAATATCCCCATTTCAAAAGCTGCCCATCTACCTGTTAACCAAGGGGCTGTCATGTGCAGATGGGGATGGAAAAGGGGTGTGGCCCCACTATGCAGTTACTCTCTAGCCTTCAGTGTGTGTTGCCTCATCCCTGCATCCCTCTGACCAAAGCCACTTGTTCAGAGCAGTGGTGCTACCTTGAGAACATTTTAGATCAGGGGCCATTTTCTAAATTCACTGGTCACTTTCCAGTCACTGTAATCAATATATGAGTGATCAGTAGTGGTCGAACGTAGACAAGAGGCACAGGCTGTTGAGAGAATACCCTCTATTAAAGAGGGTTCTAAGATTGACACATGGAATGCTCGATTTGTTAAAGTGCTCAACTACAACATAAAAATAAAGGTGTGTCGGGGAGGTATCTATTGGTGAAAAAGCAAGTTAAAATCTGAGGGGCTTCTAGAAAGACATAACAAGGAAAGTACATAAAAAAGAACTCCGCTCACACTTCAGCAATGATGAGGGAAAGAAGATTAGAGCTTAGTCTCTGAATTACTAGAACTCTAAATCAAACATATCTCTAGATGGAGACCAGCTCCTTTGACTCCTCATGGAGAATGAATGAAACCTTTAGGTCTTTTTGCTCTAACTCTTCTCCAAATAAACTTCTAATCTGAAATCTGGTTTCCTGTGTGAAAAGGTCTATTATGAATAAAAGATCAATTTACATATGACCTGTAAAACATTTTCCTATAGGGTGATTAATAAAACCTGGAGATGAGACATCAGTTTCCAAATCTGCCAGGAATAAGAGGTCCATAATGTATCTACCCTCTTGGCATGATTACAAGATCCACGACTGGGGTGCCATAGTAATGAGGTTAAGTATCCATCAGCAGCATTGGCTCTCTTGTCCTGGAAGTAGTGTATGGCCTCAGTAGTCATTTATAAGTCCAGTGAGCTGTGGCCCAGCCCTGGCCCTTACACAGGTCCCGGTGGCGAAGGAAACAGGCATGGACTCGGAACCGACGACCACAATGGGGACAGGCATGCAGGGCTCCTGCATGGGTCTTCATGTGCTCTGTCAGGTGGTGCTTCAGCTTGAAGCGCTTGTTGCAGATGCCACAGCCAAAGGGCCGAAGGCTGAAGGTCAGCATAATGTGACGGTCACGCTTTGGTTTCACTGCAAACCGCTTCCCACACAAGCAACCAAAGCATTTTCCATCCGCAGGGGGTGTCCCCCCTAGCTTCACAGGCCCATGAACAGCCTGCCCTGTTCCCCCAGGTCCTGCACCCCCAGACAGGATTTCATTCCCATGAAGATCCACTGGTTTCCAAGATGGGCCTCCTCCTCCTCCAGATGTTGCCCCTGCTCCTGAGAGTGTCAAGAACCCTAGCTCTTCAGTCCCTTCAGTATCCCCTCCAGGAAACACTGTGGTCTCCTCCTTTACTCCTCCAGCCTGAGTTCCACCTCCTGATATCTCCTCCTTAGGCTCAAAGGGTTCCTGCTTAATGTAGAAGATTTTGGGGGCCGGTGCAGAAGAAGGGATAGGAGGTTCAAGTGGTGCATTCTCATCCTCTGGAAGCCTACGGGGAGTAGCAGATATGGGCAGTGGGTGGGACCCATGAGGATGGGGAATCCCTGATACTCTCGCAGGTTGAGGAGTCTGAGAGAGTGCTGCTGACCCCTGGTCTTCATCATCGTCATCATCTTCTTCCTCCTCCTCCTCAACTTGAATCCGTAACACATCTCCCAGCTCACTCCCCTCCCCTCCAACAGGGTTCTGGGTAGAAGCAGAAGATTGCACAGGAGTCTGGAAAGCAGAAGAGCGAATGCACCATCCTCCTGCTGAAGATGTGGTAGAAAGAAGTGTATGATAAGGGGTTGCTCCACGGGTTGAAATTCCACCACCTGAGGTTTCTAATTCTCTAAGAATCTCTGAGCACTGATCTACTACTTGCCACATTTGGAGGCCACTGGCCACAAGGAGGTGGGCAGGGAGAGCATCCAGTGGCAGGCGGAGGCGCCCTGAATAAATGAGTTGGAGCAGCCCCTCGAAGGCATCAGCTTCAATGACGCTGGGCAAGGTGAGACGTGGCGCATCCCCTAGAAGAAGCTTGTCATGGAAGTAAGGAGAGGCAGCAGCCAGCACTGCTTTGTGAGCCCTAAGTTCCCGACCCTGCACCAAAAGGGACACATCACAGAACTTTCCCTCTAGTCTGTGACGGTTCAGGGCTTCCAGAAGCAATGAGCTGTGCTGAGAGAATTCGATCTGGATGGTCCGTGGGGCTGGGTTGCAGTTCGGGGACTGGGGGACTGGAGGCAGAGGTGTCGAGGTATCCATGGCCCCCTCGGAAGGAGATCCCAGCGGATCGGGTACAGGAGATGAGGAGCTGGGGTAGACCCCACGCCAGGTGAAGGCTGTGGAGGAAAGAAACAGGGGTCACAGAAGCTCTGAATAAGGGGACCTTGTCGCCTCAAACACCACATGCCTCCCCAACCCCCCGACACGTGAAAGCTTTTCTGTCAGCTTAGCCGCGCGCACTCCCCCACCAACAAAACAGAAACAGCCAAAACCAACCAGGGGTTTAACTTCCAGGGCCTGTGGAAGAAGATGAGGCGGTCCTTCAGCCACGAGCCTGACTGACCCCGTCGGCCCGGAACTGCGCCTGCCGCCGCTCCGTTTCCCCTACGTTGCCCAGGGGCCCAGCTCCCGGGAAGCCGGGGCCGCGGGAAAGCCACGAGCGCCGGTCCGGCAGCCCGAAACGCCTGGGTAGCTATCGCGCCGCCCGGGCCGGAAGCCACCGCCTCTCCCCGGACGCCGAACGCCGGATGAGGCGGGCGGGGCTAGAAACACCCAATTGGAGGCCTACAAACTTCGTGTTGCTAGGCTGCGCGGGCGAGAGGGCGGTGCTGTGAGAGGGAGTGCCCTGAGAAGCGGTGCTGGCCTCGCGGCGGTGGCGTGGCCCCAGCAGAGCAGTAAGCAGCCGGAGCGGCGACTAGCGAGCCTCTCTGTATTAAATATGGAGCCCAGGTCCCGGTAGGTGCGAAGAGGGCGATTGAGCACCTGCAATGTGGGCAAGGCATTGTCCACACCACCCAATAGCCTACCCCCTTCCTGCGAGGGCGGTGTTGCCATCCTGTTTCCTGTGGCCGGCAAGTGGCAGGTCTGGGATTGGACCCCAACTTGCTAAGGAACCATGTTCTTTCCACCAGCAATTAAACCTTATTTCTAGGTAATCATTTTCTTTAAGGAATGTATGTAGCTAGAATCTTTTGGAATCTTTTGTCAGATAATGCACCATTCTTTGGCCTCTTTATTTTGGAGTTAAGCGAGGCACTGGCGAGGGGCGAGCTGACTGTGAGTTTGGCCAGTGCAAAACCCTGTTGAAAAACAGCAGACCCAAAATGGAGTCACTTGTGCCAAGCCCATGTGTGCAAACTGCAATTTAATACTCCATCTAACAGCAGCCTCTTTCTCTTCAGAATGCAACCTTTAACCAGTCAGCCTGCATTACATCAAGTACTAGTTAGGTAATCCGTCTGATCCCTTCCATACTCCTTTGGAGGGCAACCTTGCCTAAAACAATGCTTTGCTAGTGAAACTCCATTATTGCCCAGCTGTTAGTCCTTCCTGAGGTGCCAGCTTAGGAAAGCCAACAAAACGATAAAAGAACAATCTCCGTTTATTAAACATGATTTTTCTGTTTCACCACACACTCCAGAAAAAAAGGAAATGGGGCTGGGAGTGGAGAAAAAGGGGCAGCGGTGGGGGTAAAGAAGGCTGGGGGTGGGGGTGGGTAGGGAAGGAGAACCAGAGAAAACAAAATAAAACAGGTAGGAAGACCTTCTCCCTACCCTTAGGGTGGTGGGTGGGGAGGGTAGCATGGGGGGAGGGGGCCAGGAAGCTCTGTACACAAGGGTTGCCCCCAGCCCCCACACACACACCCCAGATATGTACAGTACAAACCCCAGATAATTACAACAGCCAAGTAAGAGGAAAGGGGGTCCTGGGTAGGGTCTGAGGTTGGGAAAGCAAGGAAAGGGCACGGGGATAAAATTTCACATATTTACAACTTTTATATAAGTATAAATTTGGCCCCAGCTGGGTGTATGTGGTTAGGAGGGGACTGAAGGGATAGTGTCCATACAAAACAAAGAAGGGTGGAGTCTGTGAAGAGTCTGAAACGCAAGAAGGGATGAGGGGGCAAGGCTTGGTAGAGGGCAGCAATCAAGGAAGAGGGGGTGTCAAGGAGGGGACTCTCCCCTCCCAGGACCTGCCCATCCCAAACCCCATCCACCCTACCTCCCCTATCCCGCCAGAGAGCTATGTACAGAGAAACACCGAAAAATTGTGGAGCTGGCGGGCGGGGGAGAGGTGGAGGGAGCTTGGGTGGGGGAGGATGAGAGGGTAGCCCAGCCCTGTCGTACCTCCCCCAGGGGTCAGTCATGGAAAGGGGTCCCCAGCACCCCTCTTCCACACAGGTCCCCCACCCTGGGGGAGAGAGACATGGCTTTTCCTAGAGTAAGTTCCCCCCTCCCCCTGGAGTAGAGGCCAAGAAGAAAGAGGGGAGGGGCGGGGGGGGGGGACTGTGTGTGTCATGGTAGGGCAGATCAGCTAGTCTGTCCTCCCCAACATACACACCCTCCTAAACCCTAACCTTTCACCCTAACCTCAATTCCACCCCACCCAACACACTGGGGGAGGGGGGGGGCATCAGCCCCCTCACCCCGCTCTGGGACCAGCCAAGAGCAGATCAGGTGTGGGAGGAAAGGGAGACAACTCCCATCCCTCCCTTGCCGCCCCCACCCTGCCCCGGTGGCCCCACCAACCCATCTGGGTTCTGGGTGGGGAGGGAATAAATTTAAGAGTGGTAGGAGGAGTTTGTGCGTGCTGAGCCCCCCAGACGCTCCTGAGAAATCAAGGGGTAATAGGGCCCCCTCACCTGGGGTCCCCTCCCCATAACAAGGGGGACAGGGGAGGCCAAAATGGGGTGGTGGAGGGAAGTTAGATTGTCAGCTCTAGTTAACTGCTAAAAAATCACCCTGAAGTTGAAAGTTTGGAGGTGCCACACCCCCAGGGTGGGTGTGAGGGTCTGTCCCCCCAGTACTCAGGGGAACGATGAGGCAGAGGATGGGGATAGCACCCCAGAGTGAAGGGGTCAGTGTGGGATAGGTGGTGTCCTGGGGCAAGGGTCCCTGGGGGTCACAGGGGGCAGCACCCCAACAGGAAGGAAAGAGGGGTAGCTAAAGTTTCCAGCTTTCCCTCCTAGAAATGGTGCAGTGGGGGTGGGAGACTGGTGCCCCCTAAGGAGGCATTCAGGGAGGCAATCCCACTGTCCTTCAGCGACTTCCAGTCCTGGTGGTTGGTGCTGTTCCAGGGTGGGGTGCGTGGGCAGGGAGGTCTGTGATGCTGGGTGGGCTAGTGGTCTGCGGTGTTTCGGAACTCGCCGTTCTCCGTGATCTGCAGCCGGGGTGGGGGAGGCGGGGCTGGGGGGGCCAGACCGTTCCAAGGTGGGGCCAGCGTCACACGCGGGTTTGTTGGACCCAAGGGGGGAAGCTGCCTCTCCTGCAAGACACCAAAGAGGAGAGCGCGGACTTATTGAGACGCTTCGCGGGGGCCTGGGTGCCAGTCCCCTAGCCATGTAGCCTCCCCCATAGCCAGCCCGCTCCATAAGCCATGTCCCATCCCCTTCCCCCAGGACAACCCCCACTCCCACCTCCAATTTTGTTTCTCACCTTCAGTAGAGGTTACATCTTCTGGGATCAGGGAGGAGAGAATCTTACCCTAGATTCCTAACAGGGACCTTCAACCCAGGGAGTCACACCAGGACACAAGTTCAAAAGAAATAAGTTCCTACCTCCCCCCACCCCCAAACCTGACCTTGGTATCTTCTCCTGCCCAGCCCACCCTCCTCCTCTGGGAGCCTTCTCCCAGCCCACCCCCAATCCCAGGTAGGAACTTTGTGCTGGGGGAACAGGGAAGGCAGTACAGCAAAACCTCATTAATCCAAACACCCATGGACTTGGAATTTTGTTCATAATTTGAATAAAAACTGGGCTTGAGTTTTCCTTTATCTATGAAGAAAGGGTGTGTTAAGCAAATTAATAGTGGAAATGTGTCTGTAGGAGAAACATTTAACCTATACCAGAAAACAGATTTTTCAATATTATCTACTCATTAACGCATGCTCCCTAAGGGCCTCGAGGAGAAAAGCCTTATTCATTGAAGTTTACTTACTGTATATATTTTGAAGACATGCATTTCATTAAACAGACACTGTCATTCAATTTTGTCACTTATTCAGAGTGGCCATCTTCTCAAATATAACATTCCAAATTAGAGAGGTTTAACTGTACTGGGGGGGAAAGGAAGGGGATTCAGGGAAGTGATGTGGGAGGGCTGCCTCTCTCACGCTAACCAGAATGACTAGGGGCCTCTGCAGGGACACAGCAGGCCCCAATCTCTGCACCCACAGGAAGCAGAAACGCTTCATTCCTTTCCAGCCCCCCATGTTCCTTTCAGTCCCTCCCCGGGCTCCTACTTAAGAGTTGGGGCGCACCAGACCCTACTCTCATCCGTGGTCCTTTTTTATCCCTTCCTACCACTCCTGGACTGACGCCTGGCTCCTGCCCTCAGCTCTGGTTTCTGTTCCTCTGCTGGGAGAGAAGAAAGCCATCTGCACTATACTTCTGGCTGCTCACTCGCCTTAAAATACGGGCAAAAAATTAATTTAAGTAATGGCTGACGCTAACAATAAGATTGAATATAAACTGTAATTGAAAAATAAAATTCAAATTTAAAAAAGGAAAAAAAAAATAAAGTAATGGCTGAGTTGTAGAGGCACCAATACCTAAAGTCATTTAGCAAAAGTTTCCAAATTATTTCCTGGGTGACAGGGCATTTAGGCCTGGCAACCTAGTTATTTCTGACCTTATCTCTAGCGGATACAAAATTATTCCAAGTAGAAGCTCCCAAATCGGCCCTTTCTTCCAAATCAAAGAGCTCTCTTCCCAGAAGGTCAATAAACCCATAGGCAAAGCTGCCTTCTTAGCTTGCTAAGCATCTCGCACACTTTCCACAAGTCAGCAAGAGAGGAAATGAAGGATGGTAGGGGATCCTGAGAATGGCTGGAGAGCAGGGGAGGAAGGAAACCTTATATTCCCTTCCCTCTGCTTGTCTGCTGGCGACGGCACACAGACATGCCCCTACACCCCCATGGACCCAAATTTAGAAAGTAGATAAATTAGGGTGCCATTATTCATTTTACAAAAGAATTCACTGCAGGAGTCTTTTAAATGGTGAGGTCCCCTGGTGCTTTTCAGCATCTGTTTATAGATCACTAACTACTTTGACAGAGAGGCTGGGCAGGCAGAGTTAAATTACAGTGTGAGGAGCCACTGCCCACTGCAGCACTGCAGATCAATCCCACAGAAAATACAGCATCTCAGAAATGATGTCAGTGGCCAACAGGTTCCCATTCATTAGCTTTTTAGGTAGGATTGTGTCAGGCAAGGCCACTGGGTGGTGGGAGATGGGGAGTGAGTGGCATTAGCAATCCTAGGATGTGAGCTCTGACAGGAAGAGAGGTTATTTAACATGCTGTTCTTGGCATCTCTGCCTGGGAATCAACATGCCTACGGAGCCCACAGTCTTACTGAGGAAGTCGTCTCACCCCACTTCCAGCCGTCACGCCGCTCGGGCTAGTCCACATTCTAAAATCAGTTATGGCTCCTTTCTTGCTCCTCCTTCTTCCCCTCACCCTGCCTACTGTTCTGCCATTTAAAGGGCATTCTTTCCAGGTCCCCAAAGCCTCCCTGAATTAACAAGCTCCTCCTAATTCCTACCTAATGGGGCTGAATAGAAGCCCCAGATGCCTTCTCCTCACAGATGTGAGGAGAAGAGTGAGAAGCAGATGAGACGTAGAAGGAAGCAGGGGTAGAGAACAAAGGTTAGGGAAGGAAGAGGAAAGCCCAACCTACCTGCTGTAGTCAGAACAGCCCCTCTAGCCAGGGTCCCCCAATCCATCATCACCGCCACCCCTGAACAAACTCCACCCCCAACATCCCAACCCCCGAGGACGCTCTGGTGAAATGGGGGGTGACAGACATACACTGGAGAGGAAGAGGAAGAGGACTAAGAGTAAAGAGGAGGCTGGGGGTAGGAAAGGGCACGTGATCTGAGAATGTACTGGGCCTGTCCCAGTAGCAGTGGCATTGGTGAGGTATCACTGAACTGGCTGGGAGGCAGCAGGAAGTTCTCTCTCTCTGGGCAGTGCCTTCAGAGACGGGTCTGTGCAGGAGGTATCAGGAGGGCAAGGTCTGTGGAGGTTCTCAGGTGTGGAGGGCAGCAGTGAGGGGGAACAGGCTGTGGAGAGCTGACGGGGAGTGGGCTTCACGACCAACCTGCAGTGGTCCGGAGTCACCTCCCCCTGTGTCCTCCACCCGTGGTCAAAGCGGAACCAGGAGATTACCTGATGAGGAGCTGCAGGGGGAGAGAGTGGGGTCATGGGGTCAGGAGCCTTGGAGGTGGAGGGGAAGCCTGGCCTTCAGAGTGGGAGGCGGAGCATGGGTGGGAAAGTGAGCAGAATTTGGGGAGAGCAAGGGGTAAGGGTGCAGGAAGGAGGTCCTAAAAGCTGGCTGGTGAAAGAGAGGGAGGGCAGCAGAGAAGTATAGAGCTAGTCAGGTGTGAGGACCAGAGCGGGAGATAGGCCAAAGGAGGCTGGACTTAGACACTGAGGGAAAGGGGAGCTTACGGGGTGGGAGGGATCAAGATCTGAAGAGTCTGGAAGACTCTGTGGGGGCTGCCTAGGAGTCAGGAAAATTGGGGAGCCAAGAGGACCATCAACAGCCTAGGGAAACTAGTGCTCATACTGCCTTGTGCTCTATCCTAGTGAAATGCAGCTTCTAGCCCTCCTGGCCCCAGGAGAACTCAGAGGAAGCTGAACTCCCTGACTGAACAGGAGCAGGTACAGAAGAGGCAAGGATTCCTGGAACTGGGTGTAGCCTGGGGGCGGACAGAGTCACGTTCTGGTAGGTCCTGAGACGCAAACAGAGTGGGAAAGACAGGGCGGGAAGGCACAGGAGGTGGGGCTGACACTGCCAAGAGTGACAAAGGCACAGACGATGGGATGAAGATGGGGTCACTGAGAGGCGAGGCTGCTGGGAGCAGCCAGTGGACAAATGGAGGACAATGGGGGAGACAGACAGCAATGGGGCTGGGATGCTGGTGCAGTGAGTGCACGAAGGACCGTGGGATGGATGGGGATGGGACACAGAGAAGATAAATGACATTGTAATTTCCACCTGAGCGTCGAGCAGCCTCTTCTTGGGTTCCGGTAGTGGATCAGCCATGGTGGGGTGGTCCCGGCGCAGCTCCTCCTCCACCAGCATCAGCCTGAAGGGACGGGCTTCAGTGGGGTTAGTGGCGGGCACTAACCTGCCCACAGAACTCTGGACCCCAGGGAACCCATACAGCTCTCAGGCACCCCCTGCCCTCGGAATCCCTCCACTGTCCCTGTTACCTTCCTCTCAGGAACCCTCACATTTCTCTGCTAAGGACAGTTCTCTGAGCCTCTCAGACCTCTACCATCCAGATACCCCTGTCCCTCCGCCCTCGCATTCAGGACAGTGCTCCTCCACACACCCCCCGTGGCCGAGCACCTGGCTTCCACGTCCCCCATGCCACCTCACTGAGCCTGGGCCATCTCCTGTGCAGCCCCCATGATGCCCCTCAGGGGGATCTCTACAATCATTATCCCAGCATTTCTCTGCCTTTGATGGGGATTCTCAAGGTGATTTCTCATAAAGGACAGCAATTAGAGCAGTGGTTTTCAAAAAAATATCAAATGAAGCCTGTTCTTCTAATTAATCTTACTCCAGAACACAATTTAAAATGGATCAAAATGGAGCTGGCTCTGGTTGGAATAAGGCCCAGAGTCCCACCCAGTGCTCAAGATAACTGAGCAGCTCCGCAAAGCGGCTGAGAACGTGCACAGGCTTTATAAAAGAAGGGGCATTCCTTCCTACTGGAACACACTTCCAAGGCTAGGGAGGAAGGGGTGGCCTACAACGGGATGGTCAGGCGCTACCCTGGCCAAGCCTCCCTACCCAGGTTTGAGGTGAATCATCACGGGCTGTGTTGAAAGTAACCAGTGGGGAGTCCCTGCCTAGGCTGAGTACACACACACAGTGATTGATGGCTCGATAGTAACAGGCACACTTTCCAAGGGTTTCAGAAGTTACTCTATCAGAAGTCACTCTATCAGAAGTCAGGATGCAGTAAAAAGGCACTTACTATGCTAAGCAAGAGGTTTCCTCCCTTCTGGTGATAGGTAAGTGTAGGGGAGTGTAAATGTCTAGAGCTGGAGTCTGAGGGCTCTCTCCAACCTCAGGCTTTCCCTTGCTATCCCTCCCCAGGCCGCCCCTCACCTGCCAATGATGCTCTTGATCTGCGAATCCTTCTCCACCTGCTGCTGCCTTAGCCTCTTCTCGCTCTGCTCCAGTCGGGCCTGGTACTGCATCAGGATTTTGCTGGTCTGTTCTTCCTGGGACAGCAGCCTCCGCTCATACTCTTCCAGCTTCCGGTTGGACATGTGCAGCCGCTCCTTCAGTGAGTGGATCTCCTCCTCATACTCCTTCACCTGCCCACCGGGCACACAACCCCGCACTGTGAGGGGTACCCTGCTCTGACTCCAACACCCAGCCTCCATCCCTCCATCAGCTACTGCTGCATGAGGAACATCCCAACCACCTCCTTCAGCCTTTTCCCTGCCTGTTGATTATACATACACACCCACTTTTTGGAAGGCCCTTCCATGGAGCTGAGGATCCCTCAAAATGGAGCATGGTCATAGACTCCCACACCCTGAGAGGTATATACATGTCCTCACATGTGTACCTGGACAAATGAGGACCCACACAGCAACCTAGGCAGACTCATGGACACAACTTGAATGACTGTACCCAGAAATTAAGGCTAAGGTGACTCCTTGGCCCCAACTGAGGTCACAGAGCACATGGGGGAGACCAGGAAGGAGATACACTGGCTGGAGAGAGAGAAGACTCTACCCTGGACAGAGGGTCTGGATTTCAGATGAACCCAGGCTGAGGATCTATGAATGCCTCTCTGCTGATAATAACCCTGGAATTCTGAGGCTGCAAGGGCGCAGAAGAGTCATTTTTATCTGGCCTGTTGGCTCTGAAGTCTGGCTGTGCTATCCAATACAGTGGCTACCAGGCACCTGTGGCTATTAAAAAATTAAACTAAAAATTCAGCTCCCCAACTGCCACCAACCACATGTGGCCAATTGCTACTGTATTGGAGAGTGGAGATCACAGAACGTTTCCATCAAAGTTCTACTAGACAGTACTAGTCTAAAGACTTCCTCAGCAAATTCCTTCAGATTCTTCATCTGAACCACAAAAACATAAAATGATTTGAGACCCTTTTCTCATTCTCTGAAGTGCATACACACATAACCAGCCCTATCCTAGAGCTATCCTAGAGGCCAAGGAGAGATGTTCACTCACTACCATAGGGCTTAATTCTCTCATGGAGCTTGCTAAGTCCATCTAACTCAGTCCCAACGTTTTCCTATGCTCAAACCCTAATTCTCCCAAGCAACCTTTCTGCTCCCCAAAGTGAAGCCCATACATTCTCAGCATTAATCTAATTCTGCAGCCACGCATTCCTTCAGGGTTTTTGGAGCAATGGCTTCAACTAAGGAACTTCCTACTATTTGTGTGGCCCAGAGCTCTTGTAGTCATTTCCTCTGGGCTAGCACCAACTTAAGAGTCTGAATGGTCTTTCCACACATGGGCCAATACACGCCACTTTGCAACACCAAGCCTCTGTCACCTATGCCCATGGGGCAGTGACTGGGTCAACTAGACATCGCTTATAGTATAATTGCAGTCCCTGTGCTCCTGCCCAATTTTTCAGCTAGCACTGCTAGTAAAGTAACTTTCCTTTTCCTAAGCAGTCATAGGAGCCAGGGCTTATATTCTCCCTGGGGAAGAACATGGAATTAAGCCTAATATAGAACATGTTTCCCCCCAGACAGTTTATGATGTGTTATAACCCACAAAGAGTTGGAACTGAGTTTTCAACACACTGATTGCATCTGGTCTCCCCTAACAGACTGAAGGCTTCTCAAGAGAGAATTCTACAAGTCTTTGTCTCTGCTTCCCACTGTAACTACCTGATCCTAGATGTTTCCCTTGGCAATGACAAAAGCCCTTCCCTGTGGGTAAAAGGAAGGACAAGGGCTTGGGGCTGGTAGGGCTGGCGTACCCTGTCCAGCCGGCTCTCATCCATCGACTTAGAATACTCCTTGAGCTTGTACTCTTCCCGCTCAATATGGGCACTTTCGATGTCAGCCGACAGGTGAGGCATATTGGAGACCCAGGCCACTGTCCGCTCAGAGGCTGGCATTGTGGGGTTCAGTGTGGATGGTGTCTGAGAATGCTGAGACAGGGTGAGGTGGGGACAAATAGAGAGAGGAAAGGTGGGAGAAGGCAGGGTGCATTTAGAATGAGCACTGAAAAGAAAGGTGTCCCAATCCCCGTTCCCTGCTCTAGATCAGAGCACCTTGTGAATGCTGTGCAAGTTATTTATCGTATCTCCCCTCTGAATGTGAACTTCATGACGGCAGGGATTCTTGTCTGTTCACTGCCAAATCCATAGTGCCTACAATAGCACATGGCACATAGCAGGCACTCTACGCACATTCATTTAACGAGTGGAAGGAGGTGAGTAAATTGTGAATTCAGACCACAAACCCTAATCTACCCTCACCTCCCCAACCCATTTCCTTCTTCCCTCCTGCCTTCCTTCCACCCTCACCTACCTGCTTGGTGATGGAGGGCTTGAGCCCCCCACCCCCTCCGCTGCCCCCGCTGCCCCCAATGCTGCCCTCCTTGCTGAGGCTCTGTTGCCGTGGACGGGCAGGGCCGTAACTTGGCTCCGGTGACTGTAATAGATTCCCGCTGGATGGCCGGGGTTTCTGGGCAGCGCTGACTGTCAACTGCTGAGACTTGCCCCTCTGCAATGGAGGTGGCTGGCCCCCGCCACCCCCGCCACTGACCCCCCCACCGCTCCCACCTCCAGGCCCTGAAGGGGCAGGCCTCTGGGGACCAATGGTGATCTGGGGAGGTGATAGCATGTGCTGCAGGTTGTCCTGGAGTGAGAGCTGCCGACGAGTGAAGTCAGTACCAGAGGGTCCAAACTCATCACTGTAGCTGTGACTGTGAAGGATGGAAGCGGCAGGGGGCTTGGGGACCCCTGAGGAGAGGTCCTCGCTCTTGCTATAGCCATGGAATGGGGCGAAGGTATCCCCTGGGGGTTCTCCACCTCGATGGTGGTGATGATGGTGATGGTGGTGATGGGAGGAGGGCGGGCCATGGCCACCACCCCCTCCGTGGCCCCCTGGGGGACCTGGCCCATCAGCAGCCATGTGGAAGAGAGGGTTCTGGAAGGAGAGGGGGATGCGCAGTTGCTGGGCAGGGACACCGTCCGTGGTGACACCCATCTGGCTGAGGCGCATGCCAGCTGCCGTGATGGACGAGCCACTCCCCTGGGAGAGGCGTCCAGCAGGTGCAGGCCGCAGCCCCAAGGCAGCTGTTAGGGAGGCCTGGCTTGAATGCAGCAGGTCCCCAACTGCTGCCAGGTTGGATACACTGCTGCTGTTGAGGCGGCCACTGGGCCCGTCACCCTGCAGGTCCAGCATGGAGACACTCTTGTTGACGCTCAGCATCTTCTGCTCTGGCTCTGTGATGTCCGAGCTGCTCGTGCAGTACGCTGGCGAGGAACGGGCCAGGGGTGGGCGGCTTACATAGAACAGGTCTTTTCCCCCACCAGGGGGTGGTGGGGGTGGCTTTTCCTTGGTTGGGGAGGGGAGGCGAGCCATGTCCATAGAGCTGTCGGAAGGGAAGGGGGGAACACGAGCAGGAGGTAAGGCCAAAGCTACTGGTAATCAAAGCTGCTGTGGTCTGGCACGGGCCTTGAGGTGAAAAGTGGGACCCACAGGGGAGGGCTGAGAGCTGTTGGTGGCAGCTCTGGACAGGGCAGGGAGGATGGGAGGGGATACATGGGAAAAGGAAAGGACAAGACCCCTTCAGGAAGGGAGTGTGGCTTAGAGGAGGTGTGAGGGTCAAGTCTGGGCAGACATGAAGGAGGTGAGAGTGCATGGAAGAGAAGAGGAGGACGCTGAAGGCCACTGGAGTGGGAGGGGGGAGCAGACAGGAGAAGAGGGCGGGGGAGGGGAGAGCCCCTCACCTGTTGAGGCCTCGCGCCATGAAGGACTGAAGGTCGATGGAGCTGGAGAGAGATGGAAAGAGGGGCAAGCACAGGCAGAGAGAAGGAGAGAGGTGGGCAGGAGGTATGGACGAATGGAAGGAGAGGCAGGAATGGTGGAATGGACTTGACCTCGTGGAGAGACACAGGCAGAGGAACAAGCAGGACGGTCAACAAAATGATGAGCAACAGCTGAGGTGAGCACTGCCCGTCAGAACAGCTGTGGGGCTTGAGACGCCCTGCTAGGGTCCAGGTGTTACTTCTCCAGCACCGGGTGGTGGCGGGTCTGTGTGATTCTGGTGGGGGCTGAGGCAGTGCTTATTTCTGACTAGTACAGAGATATCTGAACGTTTGGACACTGCATGGCTGATCCAACATGTGCAGGTTGAACCTTAGCTCAGGGACGGGCACGGGCGAGCATGGGGACAAAGCAAGTCAGAGCTGGCAGTGGGATCCCCTAGGTTTACAACAAGCTGGGGCTGGGGGAGCCCCTGCACTTTTCTGGGGCTCAACATTCCGTCTGGCTTTAAAGGGCTCTCGCAGCCTAACCGCTGACTGTACCTGTTCTCCTTATCATTTTCTCTGACACCTGCTTCTTCTTCCTTTCTTTCAAGCCCTACAGAGGTACATGTGGAGCCCAGTGAAGTCTACTGGAAACAGAAGAGTAGGGGCCCTAGGGCACAGGTGTGAGGGTCCCAAGGTGCTCACCTGTTGAGGTCCCGCATCATGTAGCCCTGCATCTCGGCCGATGGACCCCGAAGCACCACAGGCTGAGGCCGGGGTCGGTCGCTCTGTCGGCTTGGCTGCCTTTGGATATTGGGGTTCCTCAAAGCTGTGCTGATGTCGTTGAGGAGCCGGGGAAGTGGGCCCAGCTTCAAGAGGGCTTCCTGCAAGGGTGAGGCTGTTACCTGTGGGCTAAGTGCCCAGCTCTATGAGGGCCTCAGAGGGTGTACATAGAGGGTGTCAGCTGGGGAAGTGGTGGTGATACATCTGGGAGTAGGTAGGGGAGAAAAGTCGGGCAGGGAGTGGTCTCTCAGGCCACAGGAGCCTCTGGAGACAACTGGGGATGAGACAAAAAGAGCATTTGCTGACCTTGCTGAGCTGAGGCAACACCTCCCAGAGCAGAGCATGCAGTGTGGAGAGCTCTCGGCCCAAGTCGATGTAACCCTCAAAGCTACTGCTATTGGTCAGAGTGTCTAGGTTGGAGATCTCATACAGGAACTGCTGCATGGAACCCCACTCCAGCTCCAGAAACTCATTCATGAATCCCAGAAAGTCCTCCTTTGAGGTAAACCTGGCCAAGGAATCCCGAAGGCAGAAGTCACATACACACAAGGTCTTACGCCCACACCCGTCTCAGGGTCTCTGGGGACTCAGGAGACCCTTGTTGCCCACCCCGGCCCTGAACCTTCCCTTACTTGGAAAAGTTGGCCAAGTTCTGGATGACCTTGGCAATGAGGGTAAGGGTTCGTGAGGTCTGCTCATCTGGGTACTCCTGCATGAGCCCAAAGAGGCTGGGCGACATGATGGCTGGGCAGAGGAAGCGCAGGAAGAGCGAGGCGCTGATCAGCCTGTCAGCAATGTCCTCCCGGCCCCGCTCTGCACAGCGCAATCGCCAAGATGCAAACACCTCCTTCAGCTCCCTCGGGAACACGCTGGGGGAAAAGGGTGGGGAGACAGAGAGAGAGAGAAAGAAAGAGAGAGACCAGGACTGAGCCCCAGAGACCCTCAGCTTCCAGGGAACATGCTGAGGGGGGTGGCAGGAGGTGAGGGCATGAAAACAGGTGAGAGAGTCAGGCAGGGAGGGACCGCAGGAGGAAGATGGGAGGCTGCTGGAAGAAGAGGGCTATGGCAGAGGTAACAGACAGATTAGGGGAGAGAAATGGTGAAGCAGAGAAGGCGAGGAGAGGGAGACACGTGGGAGAGACGGGTTGTGTGAGAGAGACAAGGAAAGAAGAAAAACAGACACCAGGAAGAGACAGAGATGGGAGAGAGATGGAGGGTCACTTGAGGTACAGGGAGCTCGGACCCCCCAACTCTTCTGAATTCCAGGGAAGTGAGGCATGATCCCCAGACCCTGGAATGGCTCACAGCTCACTCCCTTCATCTCCTGGTTCCATGGGCCACTTAATATGTCCCCCTGACACCTTAAACTCTGACTCTGATAAAACAGAGCTCATCATTGCCTCCAACTGGCTCCTTCTCCTGACTTCCCTGGTTCTGTCAGTGAGGCCACAGGTCTCCCAAACACTAGACTCATGGATTCTTGAGTCATCCTGAGTCCCCACAAACATACCCGCTCCTTTCCAATCAGTTGACAACTGCTGCTGATCCTTTCCTCAGAGGGTCCTTCCCACAGCTCTTCCCTACTTTGCCTACCACCACCCTGATCAAGATCTGATTTCCATGCGTGCCTGGTTAACAGTAGCCCCCAACTATTCTGGACTTCATTCTTCCTGCTCCAGCCACCCCCAACCCCCACTCTGCCTAAATCCTCCTGGCCATGATACTTGGCACCAGCACCATTAATAGTATCCCATGACCTACCAACAAACTCAAACTCCTTAACCTGGCAGCTGAGGCCTTCCAGATTCTAATTCTAATCCCCCTGTCCAGACATATGTCCCACCACTCTCTACGATGAGCCATGTGCTCCATTAACCCTGTCGTAACTGCCCTCTCCTTAAAGTTACTGGGCCTTCTCACATTCGTGCATGTGCTTTTTTCCACAGCCTTCTCCTGCAATGTTCTCTTTCCCCACCATATCCAAATATCAGAACCTGACCTGGTTTTCAAAGCCCAGCCCAGCCCAGGAGGCACCTCCTCCATGAAGCCTTCCCTGCTTTATCTCAAAGCTCTGCCTTCTCTGACCTTAGGTTACATGGGGTGGGGGGACCCTCACTTGGCACTTAACATATCCTCCAACTGTTCTGTGACCTGTGCATCTGACTTGCTCCTAACTCATCCTGGCGGAGGTCCTCTGAAGGCAGAGGCCAGGCCCCATCCCTCTGCCTCGTTTTACAGCACCTAGCACAATGTTTTGCCCGCAACTGGTCCTCAGTCCTCTTTGAGGATGGACAGGTGGATGAACAGATGAACACAAAGCTCCCCCAAACCTGGCCCCCCAACCCAGCGTTCCCAGTCTCACCAATGGGAGTTGACCACCTTGCACAGGGCCAACTCACAGCACATTCGCAGGTTGGCCTGGTGCTCTGCCAGACTGGATGCCGTGCACTTGATGGGGTCCACCTCACAGTTCTCCTCGGACTCATACAGAGCACGGATAAATTCCCCTGGGGGGGCGGGGATACAATAGAGGTGGTCACACCCTCCAAGGGCAGGGGCAGGGGCTGTTGGGTCGGGGGAATCTAAGAACAAGGTGGTTGGAAGCATCAAGCCTGAGGAAGGTGGACTTGGCGTCTGAAGTAGCCGGGTTTAGGGCTGGGGTAGACATTTGGTAGGTTTAGGAAGAAGAGGCCTGAGGGTGGGCCATACCAATGGCATCCTTGAGGTATTTCTGACCAATCAGTCTCATGTACTCTTCTATGGCTTTAGTAGCGAGCGTGTTCTCGCGGAATATGAGGTGCTCCCGTTCCATGAACCGGTCCACCTCCGACATGGCCATGTCTGAAAGGAAGTCCTGAGGCCCAGGAAAATCCAAGGGTCAGCCTCTGTACAACCCAACCTCAAGAAGACAGAAGTGCCCTCTCCTCACTGCACACTGCCCCAAGCAAGTGCCCACTCCCAGGTCACCTTTTCCTGAGGGCACAACACTCACCTTGGCCTTGCCTGTACTTTGCAGGATGTGAACCAACGCACTGGCTACTTCCTCCTTGCCTTTGACATTCAGGGCAGGCTCCAGTACTGCACACAGCATCCGATAATGGTTGGTGACATACTCTGCAAACTCCTTATATAGCTCCATGGGCAGGATGCTCATTGTCTGGTAACGTGCTTTCAGCCGCACAGCAGGGCAACCTCCTTTGCCCTTGCCCCCTGAACCGCCCCCCGAGCCCCCTCCCCCTCCTGAGCCCCCCATTCCCCCAGAGCCCCCGCTGCCTGTCGGCAGGGTTACGGGGTACCACTGCTCTGTGAAGTGGCGCCCGGCCAGGGTGGCCACGGGCACAGTCACCAGGCCAACATAGCCTGCCTTGTCCTTCTTGCGCTTTTTGTCTGAGTCACGGTACAGATGTAGCCGCAGGGCACGGACAGCTGGCAGGTTGTTAAACTCGAAGTGCTCGCCCCAGAAGACAGTGTCCCCTGAGGCCGAGCGGGGCTTGGAGGTGGTGCGTGCATACAGCATGTCATCCAGGCAGAGCTCACAGTAGTACCGCTTCTTGGGGGGCAATTCACGGGCCTCTATGATCCACAGCTTCAACACATTATCCACCCGGCGGCTGTTGTCCTGGCGTGGCGGGGTGGGCATGGCAGATAAAGGGGAAGGGACAGAGAGACAGAGGCATCAAAAGAGGAGCTACAGTGGGAAAGTAAGGCAGAGTCTACGAGACAGGTATCATAAAGCTGAGAAATTCACGTTCATTTGGAACCTGTGAATGTGACCTTATTTGGAAACAGGGCCATTGCAGATATAATCATACTGAGAAGTGGTCATACAAGATTAGCACGGGCCCTAGACTCCGTGACTAGTGTCTATATGGAAAAGGAGATTTGGAAACCGGAGACGCACAGAGGGAAGACGGCCATGGGAATTCATATAGTGGCAGAAACTGGACAGGTGAAGCTCAAGTGAAAGAAAGCAAAGACCGCCAGCAGCCACCGGAAGCTCTGAAAAGACAAAGGATTCTTTCTAGAGCTTCAGAGGAAGCAAGGCACTGCCAACATCTTGATTTTGGGTTTTTAGTGTCCTGAACTGTGAGATAATAGTTCTATTGTTTTAAGCAGCCCAGTTTGTGGAAACTTGTTACAGCAGACCTAAGAAACTGCTATAGGTAGCTCATCAGACAGTGGAATCAATATTAGGAAAGATTTTCAAAGCTAGAATAAACCAAAAATACTAAGGTAGAATTTGAAGAGCAGAACTGGGAAGTCCTTCAAAGGCAATCATAAGTTAATTTTTTTTTTAAATAAAAGAACTGCATAAATATAGGAGACTACACAGTTCGTGTGAAATGGGCATGGCAGGATACAGTTGACCATCAGACCATTGTGAGGTGGAGGTAATGCTGCACCATGAAAGGAGCAGGGGTTAGCTCGCATCCAGCATCTTGGGTCTAGTTCTTTAAGAACACTGAGAAACAAGGGTTCCCGCAGAAGACGGCCACCAGGACTATACGTCCCTGGAAAATGGGTAGGATACAGAGAATGGCTGATGGAACTGGGAGCATTTCTCTTGGGAAATATAAGTCTTAGGACAAACAGGCTCATACAATTTGTGAACCAAAGGGACCTTAGAGACCATGGAGTTCAACTCCACTCCCACCAGCTTTACAGAGGGAAAGCCAAAGTCTAGAGACTTGGCTAACTGACAGTTGTATGTGTCCTACAGAAACGCTGTAAGCAGGGGCTGGGCAACCACCTGTCTGGATATTGGTGGGGCATTTCTGCTTGCAAGGGAAGACAGACCAGAAGATTTCAGGAGCCCCATCTACTCTGTAAATCTATGATTTCTATAGCAGGGAAACAGATCATGATGTGGGAAACAGATCATCATGTAGAAAAAAAAGAAAATGAGGACTCAGAGAAAAACGAGGGTCACCTCTTGCTCATCTAAGCCCCCTTCCCCCCAGGCTCCCCGATTCCCCACGGCCTGACCTTCGCCTTGCCCATGCTGACTTTTGCCTTGCCCCGCTATACTCCTGATACCTTGTTCGGTTTTACTGCTCTCTGTAGATTCTCAATCCATTTGTCCCTTTCGGCCGCAGAACGACAGGCGAAACATTTTGTTCCTGATGATGTTGTTACCTAGAGAGGGGTGTGGAGTTGAGAGGGGCTGAAGAGGGGAGGTGATTCCTAAGGACTGGAGACTCCACCACCATCTCTTCCTCCCTGGCCTTTGCCCCAGCCCCTGAAGCTTCAGTCTCCTCAATATCCCCATCTGTGCCATTTTTTCCGAGGCTTCCCTGTCCTTACCCTTCATCACCCTACCCTACAGTCCTCCCCAGCACACTAGACCCAGTACCTCAAAACAGAACTCCTGACCCAGGATGGAGCTGTGCACTGGCTTGATAATGGAATCTTCATCCAAGTTGAGCTCCAAGGCCTCGGCGGCACTGCTAGGACTCAGCAAGGACTCATGAGAGTGTGACTCCTTAAAGCTCTGCATCAGCCGGGCCCTAGCAAGTGGGAGGTTCAGGGGAAGAGGATCAGGGCCCCCATCCTTCTTACACACCAGGGCCTGCATCCTCAATCTGCCTCTAGGACAGAGACCTGGGGAAAGGGCCCCTGAACCCCCTTCCCACAAAGACACGGACAGAAAACCGGCCTATCCCTGAGGAAGGATGTGAGGGATGTGAGAGAAACCAGACCCTTAAGGAAACCCCCTGGTCCCCAATTCACACCTAAGGGATTACAAGGGCTGAGGATACCTAGGAATATCTCAACCCAGAAATGGACCATGGAAGAGAAAAAAAAGGAGACCAGGTGGGGCTGGGACACTTCTAGGTGGGACTTCCAGGTGACCTCCAAAATCCAGGGCCTCAACATAAGGAAGATGAAGTACAGGTAATGAACCAGAAATGCAGAGATGTCTGTCTGGGCTTGGCACACAGATAGGGCTTACAAACATTTAATAATTCAAAGAATGAATAAATGAGGTAAGAGAACAACCTTTAGCAAAATCAGGGTTTGTGGTAATTTGTTATAGCAGGCCAAGGAAACTAAGAGGGGACTATTACAAGAGACAGGAGAAAGCTGTGGGCAGAAAAATGAGAATGACAAGACTGAAAATGGGGACTGGGGAAGAAGAAAAGCTAGGGCAAGTAGAGAGGAGGCAAAGATATGTGCAGAAATACAGAGGGTGGGAAAAGGTGAGGTGGGTTAACTGAAGAGATGGGTGTGGGAATAGAGATGGGGAATAAGGAGAGGAAACGGGGGAAAGCAGAAGATAAAGAGGGTTGAGGAGCTGTGGGATGGGGGCACAGAACACCAGGGAGCAAGATAGTGAGCACGATGAAGATGGCTAGGGGATGAAGAACAGAGAGCAGTAGGAAAGCGGGAGGGGGAGCTCGGGTGTGGGAGCCTCCGTGAAGCTATTTATAGCAGCCCCGTCATCTCCAGCTCCACTGCCGTCAGCGCCACGCTCCCCCGGCCCCCCGCCCCCATGGCCAGGAATACCATGCCCTCACCACCCCCCCACACCAGCCCCAAATCCAGCTCTGGTGACACAGGAGGGGGCAGGGGAAGGTGTGACTCACCTACCCCAGCTCCCTACCTGCCCAATCCTGGGGGTGGCCAGACATGGGGGAAAGGAGGACCGGGTTCTTCCTGGGGAGTGATTAGGTGAGGGGCAAGCCCAAAGAGGGACCCCAAGAACCAGGCAACAGAAGCAGACATCAGATATCCCTCAATCCTAGCCTCAGTGACACTGCACTCTGGACTTTTCTGAGGACTTTCTCCTCATGCTTTAGTTTCTGGATTAACCCCACAGCCTCCACTCCCCAGCCTGCCAGCCTGTCCACCTGTGCCATCCTCCCCATCACTGTCATGCTCTCAGCTGTCCCTTTCCTCACCCATTAGCATGTCAGCCCCAGACCCACTCCAACCTGCTGCCCTACCCTCAGGCCTTCCTACCTATATCACACTGTTCTTCTACCAACTCCCACCCCTCCCCTGGATTCCCTCATGGCTCCACCACTCCTTCTCTGTCCCTCCATACAGCTCCTTCATCCTTTGGCTGGAGCCCATCCTTCAGTCTGACCAGAAGAGAGTCCGTCCTTGGCTTCAACTTCACTCTCCTTTCTGCCTCTCTGCTTGTCCTCTCCCTGGCCCTAACCCCATTAACATCCCACAGCCAGTCTGAGGCCTTCAGCCTCAGTACTCAGATAACCCCCATTCCGCAACCTCACTGTAGAGCCCCCTCTATTGCAACCAACTCATCCCTCCCGCTCTAGCCCTGTACCGGTCATGGTCAGCACTTCGGAAGCGAGGCAGGATCTGGCGAAAGCTGCTGGTCCGGTCAAGTTTGGGTTGTGACTTCGTGCGTTTGATGGAGCTTTTTAGCCTCCGGCTCAGGAAGCCTTGCTGGGGGGCAGGAAATGGGGAAAGGAGTGGGTTGGGGCAGGGTCAGTTCTACCTACTCAGCCCTCAGCAGGTAGAGTCCCTGACTGGAGGTGGGATGGGGGGAAAAGGGAAGTCTTTAGAGGCGAGGAAAGGGGAATCAGAACCGTGCTATCAGTTTGTCTTCCTTTGCTCCCACAGGTGCAAGCACATACACAAATACACACACACTCACACCCCAGCTTGGAAAAGGTGGGAGGGCTGGTGTGAGAAGCAGGGATGGCAGGTCGAAGGAGAAGGAACCAAAGAGGTGGGGAGTCTTTCTCCCCCCTTCCCGCTCCTGTCCCTTTTCTCAGAATCCTGGGGTTCCAGCTGGGACTGGAAGGGGGGATCCAGCTGAGCCTCATTTGGCAAGCGCCTTCACTCACCGAGGGCCGGAAGGGTGCAGCGGGGGCGGCCTCCATGCTGTACTGCTTTCCCCCTGGGACACTCTTCCTCCTCGAGCGACCCAAGTGGTATTCTGGAGGGAAGGAAAGGGCCAGAGGGAAGTTGGGGAGGGGGTGGTCACTGTCACTCCAGGTTTCCATCCCTGGCCCCAGCACATTCACCCACCTCCCTCTGTCCCTCACTCCAGCCTCACCTACCCCCCGGAAAGCAGCAGGAGGAGCAGCGGCGGCTGAGAGGCTGGCAGCGGGAAGAAGGGGGCAAAGAACCCGAGCTGGAGCCCCTGGAGGGGGACGGTGTGGGAGGCCTTAGGCCCATGACTGGGGCTGGCAGTCAGCAGAGGGGCATGGCTGGAGGGCCAGTGAGACCCAAGTAATAAAGAACACGGATCCACAGAAGATAGGCCCTTGTTGGTACCCACCGCCCCCCACCCCCGGAGGAGGCTAGCTGGTGGTGGGGGGGGCTGCTGGGTTAATATCATTGCCCATAGGTAAGCTTTCCTCTTCCCTCAGCTGGGCACATCTTGTATCTGCCCCCCTCCTCCTGGAACCCCCGTCTGTCTGGAGGGCCAGGGCTGCCTCCCATGACCCCCTCCCTGGACTGGAGGGGGAAGTCTTGGAAGAGACCAGTGAGGGAAAAAGGCTGGGGACGGAAAATTCAAAGGGCCAGGTTGGGGGGAGGGGAGATGAGGGCTGGTTCCACTTGCACTGCAGTGGCAGGGACTCAGAAGGAAGGAGAGAAAGGGAAGAGAGAAGGATGCAGGGGAGTGGGGAAAATGGGCAGTGGGGGTTGGGGGACTCCCCAGTGAGGCTTCGGCGAAGATGAGGAGAGGTGAATGCGGATGAAGTTTAGGAGTGCCAAG